>CM062820.1:947492561-947510061 GCA_031772625.1 Pinus tabuliformis
CCACTCCTTTTAGTCTTGAGTCTCTGGACCTAGTAGGTGGTACTTCAGTAGGGTAGGTGGGGAATACTATAGATAGTGCCATGATATGTGGTGATGGGTTGAAAATTTGTTTTGAAGATTTTTTAAATACGAATAAAGATATTAAGATTTTACATCTTCTTAGGGTTTAGGGGGATAAAGCGAAATATCATTCTGTTCATCTTTCTTAGGGCTCACATTCTCTTGATGATGGAGGAGGGGTCGACAAATTTCATGGAGAACCTTTGCAGATTTTTTTGTAGTGAGGGGGTGGATGAAACACAGATTTCACCATTCTTTAGTAGACATAATGTGACCATAAGCAAAAGAAATGGGGGCAAGTATAAAAAGGATTTAATGGGAGTGGTTGAAGGAGGTTTGTTCCCTAAGGAAGGATGTAGGTCAATTACAGGTTTAGGAGATCATAAGTTTAGAGAGACACCATCTAAGGTACTTAGAGCAAAGAAGCCTGTTAACATGGGTTTAAAATGATTTTTTTTCTTTAAACATAAGAGTAGTGGGGGAAAGCTCCAAAGTGATTACTCTGAAGAGATTGATTGAGGTTAACAAACCACGTGTTGTGATACTACAAGGAACTATGGTTATTGGTGAGAACGCTCTAGATTTTTTTCGGAAAATTTATACATCGTGGAAAATGTGTACTTTTGATGTGATTGGACTTCCTCGGGGGTTTTGGCTGCATGGGACCCTTTAGTGACTGAGTTTTTTCCATATATGACTTGTGCAAGTATTTTTCTTGAAGGTTTTATTAGAGGATTTCCTGTGCCCTTAAAATCATAAATGTAGTGGGCCTTATAGTGACAGAGTCTCCTTCTGGTCAAATGTTGAGAAGTGTGGCAAGAAAGCCTCAATTTGACTTTGCCTTGGCCAAATTGAGAAAATTCGGAATTCCACATCATCAAACAACTTGGAGGCAGTTAACTTGTGTGGCATGTCTCTTGTCACTCATTTAGCTCAGTAAATTCGGGTCAGAGGGCTTGGAGTTTAATTAAGCATGTGTGATTGCTAAATTTTAGTAATCCAGGTCATTTATTTCCAGTGTTCAATTAAACTAGTTCTAACAGTTGATGGAATTAGTGGAAGGTCAGTTGTGCAGTGGGACAACATTCTAACTTAGTGATCATCCAGTTAACTGATCAATCAGCCTAAAATAACTAGTGCATGCAGAGAATTTGAGTTCCCAGTTGTGATGGAGATTACAAGGCAGTGTAACAAGTAGTTGTAAACTAGTTTGAGTGTACATGTGTTGCATACAGTCATATGATCAAACCTTCGGAATTACACAATCAATTGGAGGAAAATTCTTAAAAAATAGGGGTTAATTCCTCATGATTTGTGCAAGGAAATAGGGGCTCAAGCAGAGGCAAAAATTGACTAAGTCTAGGTTAGAGCAAGTCTCATTGAGCAGAGAGAGAGGTTATTCACTTGCAGGTTGTGCTCAATGTGGGAAAGCAATTGTAATACATCTCTATTCATCTGATTAATGAAAAGAGGCTTGAGGAGTTTCTCCCAGTTGGGTTCCCCTAGAAAAAATATTGTGCATGTGTGTTATTTCTTATTGCATGTTTGAGATTGTTGTTCTAAATTATGAATTGAATTCCAAATATTAGTAGAGTAGAATTGTGTGTCTTGAATTAGATTAAAATTTCTTGAGCAGTTGCAATTCTATCACCATATTTTCTACATGAAATATTGTGGATAGTGTAATTTTGAAGGACCCCTCAACCATTTTGGAAGGTGACCTAAATTTAACCCTTTCTATTAGGTAGATTTGGGGGGAGATAGTTAGGGTTGATCCCTATTCTGATTTTCTTCAACAACTCTTCAAGGATGCTAATTTGAATGATATAGTACCAAATGTTGTTGTCCCTACTTAGAGGAATAGGAGAAATGATGGTTCCTATGTTTCCAAAAGATTGGATAGGTTTCTAATTTCAAAGGTTCTTTATGAAAAAGTGGGGGTTTTTAGATCCTGGATTTCAAATGTGGGCATATCTAATAATCCCTAGTTTTCTTTCAGATGAGTCTAGAGGAACCTAAACTTAATTATCCTTTTAAATTTAATCACAGTTGGCTCAAATATGAATCCTTCCAAGTGTTGGTTAGGTATTTTTGGAAAAATTATGTGGTGTCGATTGACTTGGAGTTGATGGACTCTTTGGTTGCAAAATTGAAAGCCCTTAAAAAAGTTGTGGTTGATTGGGAAAGGAAAAAGAAAAATAATTTGAAACAAGAACTGGTTGAGATTGAATTAAAGTATGAAGCAATGATGATGGAAGGTGTCAGTGGGGTTTTTACTGAAGAATATAAACGACTATTGGGCTTTTTAGATTCAAGGAAAGAGGTTATTTTGAATTTTGAAGAAGAATCTTGGAGGCTTAAGAGCAGAGCTTTGTGGATGAAGGCGGGTGATGATAATACTATTTTTTTCATAAATATTTCTACCACAGAATAAATGCCAATGCTACGTAGGATCTCTTGGGACAAGATGGCTCACATTTACTACAACAGAAAAATCTAAAAGAAATTTCTTTTGAAAACTTTAACAATCACTTCAGAGAATTAGGAGAAAATAATATATTTTCTCAATTACAAGTGGTTTAGAACTATCCTTGATTTTTCTCTAACGAGGAGTCAAAGAAGATCGGAGATCCTATTACAATGGATGAGGTGGAAGGCATTCTTAAATTGTTTGCAAAAAATAAGAGTCTAGGTCCAGATGGCTAGATAGTGGACCTCTTTCTGAATTTGTTTTTATTTAGTGGCAGAAGAGATAGTGGCAATGATGGAAGAATCTAGATTGAAAGGAATTGTTTATGGGGCTTTGAATGCCACTTTTATAGAATTAGTCCCTAAAGTTTCAAACACTGAGTCATTTGATGTTTTTAGACTTATTTCTATTTGTATTCTAGTCTACAAAATCATTACCAAGGTAATTTCTAACAAGTTGAGGGAGAAGTTAGCTGAAGTTATATCTTTGGAGCAATTTGGATTTTTTAAAAACAAACAAATACATGATGCTATAGGAATTACATAGGAGGGGATCCACTCTATCAAAGTGAAGAAACTAGAAGCACTTGTGTTGAAAATTGATGTGGTGAAGGCTTATGACAAGGTCAATTGGTATTTTTTGAGATTAGTTTTGTTGCAGATAGCCCAAGATTTAGCTATTACAGATTGGATAATGGGTTGTGTTTCTACAACATGTTTCTTTGTGCTTATAAATGGAGCACCTACAAGATTTTTTTAAATCTCTAGAGGCTTAAGTTATGGATGCCCCTTATCCCCAATCCTCTTTCTTATTGTGATAGGTCTTAGTAGATTGATATTTAAGGAAAAAGTTGAAAGGGGAATTTAAGGGTATTGAATTTTCTAAAAATCAATTACTGACACATCTGCATTTTGTTGATGATGTGTTACTATTTTGTAGATGGGATATTACTGAGTGGATTTCTTTCAAAAGAGTGTTAACTCTCTTTTTTGAGGCCTTGAGTATGGTTATTAGCTATCAGAAGTCTTGTTTTATTCAACAGGGGGTGCAAACTTCTATTCTTGAGCAAATTCTTATGTTATTTCCTTTTAAGGTGAAAAAATTAGAAAAAGGTTTCAAATACTTGGGATATTTTTTGAAACCAAATAATTATCTCATTGAGGATTGGCATTGGTTGTTGAAGAAGATAGAGACATATATTGATCATTGGATGGTGAAGTGGTTGTCATTAGGGGGGCACTTGGTTCTTGTTAAATCTATTTTAGAAAGTGTTCGGGTTTATTAGCTTACACTTTATAAAGTTCCTTGCTTCATTCTACAGAAGATAAGACGAAGAATGATAAAGTTTTCTTTGGAACGTGAGGAAGAGTAAAGAAGGAATACATTTATCGAAGTGGGAATCTATTTATATTCCAAAAAGTAAAGGGTGTTGGGGGTTGAAACCTATCTTGGTTTGGAGAAGCTTTAGCCCTTAAAATTTTATGGAGAGGTTTGTTTAGTCCTAGTTTGTGACCTCGAATTATCTAGCACAAATGTCTCTGGGGGATGACTGTTATTTATTGGATAAGGGGGGTGGTAAGGTTGGAAACAATTATTTGAGGATATTCAAAAGTTCATGTTATTCTTTCAAATGGTTGAAACAGTGGGCTACCTCACAAGTTGGAAATGGTTAGAAAATGTTAATAGGTAGGGATCCTTTCAGTAGTAGTAATGGCATATTTGTATTATCCAATAGCTTGTTGATGTTGTTGGAACAAGAAGGTATTCATACTTTGGCACAAACTAGGAAAGAGGGCAAACATGGTACAAATTCATATCGGTCATCAGATATTGATTTAGGATTAGATGGAGAGTAGGTTGCATAATGGAAAATATATGTTCATAATTTATGTAATGTAGGAATCTGAGTCACAAATGTGGAGGATAGATTGAAGTGGAGTTGGAATTCTAAGGAAGGAGTTGTCCAAGTAAAAGATGCATATGAAGCCATTTCTTACTCAATTGTATGTTTTATACAAAAATGGTGGCATAAGACGATTTGGAAATAGAGCCTTCGTTTAAAGCTCAAATGTTTTTCTTGGTTGTTGTTCGAAAATAAAGTTTTAACTTGGGATAATATCAACAAGTGGGATTTTTCCATGCCAGGTATTTGTTCTCTCTGTGGTTCGGGGGGGGGAATCTATTTCCTGTCTTTTTATCAGTTGTAGCTTTGCATTAGGTGTTTGGGCAAGCCTAGCTAGAAGATTTAAATTTTCCAGCTCTTGGAGTGTATACACTTTTGAACATAATCTTTACAGGTTGATATCTTTTGAACCTATTCATAAAGAGTTATTTGTCATTATTTCTTGGGGAATTCAGAGGAACCAAAATTTATGCATATTTGAAACTTTGAAGATGTCAATTGAGGTGGTTTGTAGTAAGATTTATGGATTTTGTATGGAATTTAATAAGAACAATAAAATAGTGAGACCAAGAATTATTAAAGGTCCAATTATCATTGGTCATTATGATATTGGATACTTTGATGGAGCATCACAAAATGTAAGTTGTGGGGTCAGAGCGGTGATTAAATTCACATCTTCTCAGGTTTTTATTCTATGGATGGGATGTGTTGATGGGAATAATATAAATGCTAAATTAATGGCAATTTGGCTGCTATTGCATTTTTCAGTCTTAAAGGACGTAAATTTCTTATAGATTTTTGGAGATTCAAATGTGGTAATTGATTGGCTATTAGGTGTTTCAAGGTTGCAGGTACTTTGTTTAGAACATTGGAAACATAGGATTCAGGAGTTTAAATCTTCTTTTCAAGTTTTATCTTTTGATCATATTGATAGGGAGTTGAATGATAATTTGTCCAAGAAAGTAGTTGGATCTCAAGAAGGCTTGATCTTGTTTGAGGAATATAAGGATGTTGTACTATTCAACAATGGAAGTTTATAGGGTTACTAATATTCAATGTCCTATTTTGATAATTAAACTTTATGTGTCAGATGACTATAATATTATTTATGGTATTATGTTTTACTTTATGAACGGATGACAATGATGCTATTAATGTTTAACTTTTTTTATAGTTTTTCAAAGATCATGATTAGTTTATAATTGTCGAAGGCTTCTTATTTCAACTTAAGGTGGATGAGGATATGTTGATTTTTTTTTAATTGAGGGCCTAGATTGATTTTCAAGGGAATATGCTCAGCATATGCTTAGTCTTAATGCTTATCAACGACTATAGTGTATTAAATAATTTGTTAGGGTGCATTGACTTTTAATAAATTTAAAAAATTAGATTCGTGCTCCTTGCCCACAGATTTCCTAGGTATTTGAGATTATTCCAATTCTAATAAGTTCCTCATTATTATTTATAATATTCATTTATATATAAGCAAAGTTTATTTAGCAAAATGGTCCATTACTTTTAATAAATTTAAAAAATTATATTCGTGCCACGTGGCTCCCCACCCACCAATTTCCTAAGGATTTGAGATTATTCCAATTATAATAAGTTCCTCATTATTATTTATAACATTAATTTATAATTCCTTTTTTTCTTAAGTTAAAGTTGACCCATAACCTTTTTATACATGGTTAATCAAGTAATTGTGTTCATTAGTAAGACATTCTCCCTGTTGCAATAGCTTTTTTGGTTATATTTATGAAACATTGGGCTATATCAACCACATTAATATTTTTAATGTGGTTGTACTAATGTTATTATAATTGATCTATGCATGCATGCAATTTGCCTATGATTCATCTTATGAATAACGAGTTGAATTTTTTTTGCATGTTGAAAAAATTTAGATGTTAAATATTAAATACCATATAATAAATGAATGGAATAAAAAAGGTAATAAATCAATTATTATTGCACCGAGATGGCTCTATAGCCCAGTATGGGGTAGATTTTTTTGCATGTTGAAAAAATTTAGATGTTAAATAATAAATACCATATAATAAATGAATGGAATAAAAAAGGGAATAAATCAATTATTATTGCACCGAGAGGGCTCTAAATGTTTAACATTTAACATTTAACAAATTTAATCTAATGTCAATGTCGGCCCAGTATACAAGTATATGTGTAGGCATAAATGTTTAACATTTAACATTTATATGTGGGCTAAAAAAAAAAAAAAAACATTAAAAGTAACGAAAACAAAAGTTAAAAGTAATATAAAGCCCAATGCATATGCCTGTAAACATTTAAATGTTGACTCAATAATAATAAAAATGTAATGTTAAATTCAATTTGTTATATTTTGATTTTGTTATTAACTTGTGAATAGGCTTTGTTACCATACCATGGACCAATACCATGGCTTATCAATACCACATGCCCAAAAACCATAACTTATTTCACAATCAAAATATTTTATAACAATATGACATGATTCTTAACCATGGATATTCACCCCCACTTTACCGTGGATATTATTAACATGTAAATAGGTTTTGTTACAATACCATGGATTATCAATACCACATGCTAAAAAAACATAACTTATTTCACAATCAAAATATTTTATAAATATTTTAATTTAATTTTATAACATTTTTTAATTAAATCTAAAAGGAAAAAACAAATTGACTACAATAATAGAGGAAAGATAGTGCATGATTGTTTTATATTTTTCATCATTGTATTTTCTTTGATATGATTGATCCAAAATATAGGTTTAATATTTTACAACCAATTGAGTTTTTTTAATTTAGATACTCTCTCAAATAGAATATCATGGAATCAAATTTAAGAGAGCGAGAGGGAGGGAGGGAGATAGTTCCCTTTCTCGACATTCTCCTTTCGAGGATGGATGATGGTTCCATTTGTCACCAAGTCTTTCGGAAAAAGACTCACACGGAATAGTATCTCCATGCCAGTTCTCATCATTTCTCGGCTCAGAAATTCGGGGTTCTCAGCACTCTTGCTACCCGTGCTCTAAGAGTCTCTGATGATAGCCACCTCGAACAGGAGAAATCCCATCTTCTTGAAGTTTTCAGAAATAATGGGTATAGCAGATCTCAAAGCCTCAAGGCCTTTCACAAGGCATGTAAAGCGCCTAGAGTTAAATCTTCTCGTGACGATCCTATCTCTAAGGTTCATCTTCCATATATCCAAGGAACCACAGATAGGATTTCCCATATCCTCAAGAAGATTAATGTATCTTCTTCATTCAAGCCTCTCAATACCATTAAAAATTCTCTTACATTTGTTAAAGACCCTATTGACCCTAAGGACTCGAAAGGGGTATACCTTGTTCCCTGCTCCTGTGGTATCCCCTACATTGGAGAAACAAGTAGATCTATTAAACATAGGATCAATGAGCATGTAGTAGACATCAGACACAATCGCTCTTTCTCATCAGCCTTAGTTGAGCATGCAGAAAAATCAAAGCACCATGTCTGCATTGAAGAATCCAAAGTTATCGCTAAGATAGATCATTTCCACCACAAGAAGCTTAGGGAGGCGATTGAGATCGAAAGGCACACCAGAAATCTTAATAGGGATGATAGTTGGAAATTGAGTAAGAGCTGGATTCCATCTCTCTCATCATAACTCATCATTCGTTTTTATCCTTTCTCCTCCTCTTTTCTCTTTGGTTTATTTTCTCCTGTTTCTGCCTAGTTCCCCTTTTTTATCAATTATATATATATATATATATATATATTCTGTCTTGAACCCCTATTTTTATCTTTATTATTATAAAAAAAAATTCTATTTTTATATCCTTTTATTTTCTATCTTTTTATTTATTTGTTTATTAATTATTATATATATAGTCTTGATCCACTATTTTATTTTTATTATTTTCAAAAAATTTCTATTTTATATTCTTATATATATATATATATATCACATTATAAAAAAAAATCGGTTTTCCTTTGACTACTTGTTTTAATTTATCTTAGATTCCTTTTTGATGGATTTAAGTTCCCCTCTATCAGATAATGATATTATTATTAAATAATCTGAAATTAATGTTGTTAATAGTTATTGAATTATTTTGGATTAAATATATTTTCCTAACAACTAGTTTTCTAATATGAATAAGTCAACCCATAACAAACAAGATGTTTTCTACATCAATCGATAATATTGAATTACTATTTTTATTTAGCAGCTATTTTTAACTAAATATAGAATATTTTTCCTTACCTCTAATCCCTAAATAATTAATTTATTTACCTTCTAACTAATCCACCAACAACTAATTTTTAATGGCTAACTCTGGGAAATGCTGCATCCTTACTATTTATTCCTTCTGATCAATGGATTTCTCACCTTCTCCTGAGGATGAACCACATTAGTTGGTTTGAAACATCGACCAAATCCTAACAATGTGATTAATCCAAAAGACTTACTTCTACATTATGGATCACAAAAGTCTTAGATCTAACATTATCATCACATGTCAGAATCAAATCATTGACATATAAAACAATAATCAACAATTTACCTTCAACCACAATATGGTAAAGTTTTGCATCTACTTCACTTTTGGTGAAGCCCAATCCGGTGAAGTAGTTATCAATCCTAGTGTACCAATCACAGGGTGCTTGTTTCAGTCCATACAATGCTTGTTTGAGTCTGCACACATGCGACTCTCTGTTGAAGGTCTCAAATCCTTCAGGCTTCTCAATATACACCTCTTCCTCAATCATGCCATTGAGGAATGTTGTCTTTACATCCATCTAATGTATCTTCCATCCCATCTATGCTAACAATGCTAGAATGGACCTGATTTATGAGTACCTTGCAATAGGAGCAAAAGTCTCATCATAATCAATCCCCTCCACCTAAGAAAACCCTATGGCCACAAACCTGGCCTTGTGTTTCTCCACACTACCATTTATTGCTTTCTTTACCTTGTAAAGCCATCTGGAACTCACCCCGGACTTGTTCGTCGGTCTTGGGACCACATCCAGAACACTGTTCTTGATGATGGAGTCATACTCCTCAACCATGGCATCGACCCAAATCAGTTTTTGCACTGCTTCCTCAAAAGAGGATGGCTCAGTCTCATCACATCTACTCATAAGAGCCATGTGTCTAGTGTACCTCTATGGTGACCTCCTCTACCCACACTGTGATGTGGGTGCTCCCACATTCTCTCTAGCATCATGAAATAACTTGTCAGCCTCTCTAGTGCACTTTCTCCCATCTCTGGAAGGCTTTGCATAACTGGGTGTCTCCACTCCCTGAACCTCTGCATGTGGTTGTTCCACATCAATCTGAGGTTCCTCCTTATGATCTAAAAGCTCCTCAACCGCATGTAATTGAACCTCCCTCTCAAGGGAATATCTCATGCCCTTCTCTTCATCAAATTTTGCATCCCTGCGAACAACTGTCATCTTGTTGGTTGCCAGGTACACCCAATATTTGTGAGGTGTATCAGTGTACCCTAAAAATATCCCCAACTCCGTTATTGGCTCAAGCTTCTTCCATTCATATTTGGTTACATGGTAGCAGATTGATGAACCAAAAACCATGAAGTGACCCACATATGGTCTCTTCCCTGAAAAAGCCTCTTTCGATGTACTTATACCAAGAATTTGACGAGGGGTTTTGTTCTACAAATAAACAACTATGTTGCATGCCTCGGCCTATAAGTAGTGGTAGGCCCTAATCATGCAACATCGCCCATGTTGCCCCTACTATGCTTCTATTCTTCCTTTCATCCACCCCATTCTACTGTGGGTTATGAGGTGTTGTCAACTCTCGTCGAATGCCTTCTGCCGCACAAAAGTTTTTTAAACTCATTCGACACATACCTTCCACTATTATCACTCTTGAGAGATTTAACTTTTTTGCCAGTATCTTTCTTGACCAATTATTTAAATTCACAAAACTTTGCAAAAGTATAATATTTCTTCTGCATGAAGAAGATCCAACATTTACGAGAAAAATCATCAACAAATATAACATAATACTTGTGTTTGGTCATGGATGTTGTCGAGAATGGTCCACACACATCTGAATGGACTCGATCGAGGATTGCTTGTGCTCGACTATCTTTGTCATGAAAGCAATCCTTGGTGTAATTTCCCAATGTACACCCTTTGTATGTGTCAACTTGCTCAAGTGCACCCTTGGGAAGACCGATAGAAATGTGTTGCATGATTTTCAAAGCGCCATGATTCAAGTGACCAAACCTCCTGTGCCACAACTTACCGATGTCTTGGCTCTACACCTTCTATGCTTTCATGCTTAAGGTGGCACAATATTCTACCTCTAACTTGTAGAGATTCTTCACTCGAACCCCTATCCTCTTCACTTGTCTCATGGCTATGTGACGAAGGAACACCTTTCCCTTACTAAAGATCACATCATAGCCTCTATCCTCCAACATGGAAACAAACACCAAGTTCTTCTTTGAACCAGGAACATACATAACATCTCGCAAAGTGAGAAGATAACCCGACTCCCTCTTAAAGGTAACTGTACCAAGCCCGGTAGCACTATACCTCCCATCATCACCCATCTTGATATGCATCTGTAGATCCTTCTCCTCCAAGTTACTGAAGAGCTCTTTGTTACCAATCATGTGGAAATAATCTCCAATGTCTAGGTACCATACACTATCCATCATCAATGACACCATACATGCGATGAGGGTAAAGTCCAGTTCGAATTATGAGGCAAGAGCATCACCTTCCGGTCCTCCCAAGGGTTTCTTACTAGCCTTCTTGAGCATAAACTTTGTGGATAATGTCCTAGCTTGTGACAGTGAAAGCACCTGACTTTGAACATGTCTTTCTTCTTGCCGCCATGATAATAATATGATTTGGAATGGGATGAATTCCACTTCCCTTTATTTTCTTTACCCGCTAAGGCACAATTCTCCTCATCATCAATATTTGATGAAGATCCATCTCTGGTGTTCCTCTAAATCTCTTCCTATACCAAATATGACCACAGTCGTTCCCACTCTGGTAGTTTCTCCCTCCCATCAACTGAGTCCTAGCAACTGTGCCAGCTCTTGGGAAGTCCTAGAAGAGCTAGGCTCACCATATTTTCTTCAGCAACAGTAATCCTAACACTTCCAAGCTAATCCCGACAATGGGTGAACTTGCTCAAGTACTTCAGAAGTATGTCACCCTTATCCATCTTGATCTTTCTGAGTTTGTCCTTCAGTGCCAAATTCCTATGGTCACTGCTATTCTGAAACAGGTTTGTCTATGCCTTCCACATTGAGTATGGAGTATCCTTATCGTGGAGACTTGAGACAATGTAGTATCGAACTCCTTCCATGATAATTCTATTCGATTTTGCCACACACTTTCTCCATTCAGACAGATCTTTAGCATCCAATGTTGGAGGCTTAGGAATGTCATGATCTATGAATTCCTTAAGGCCATTGTCTTCTAAAACTACCTCCATCCTGTCCTTCGAAGCTATGTAATTTGAGTTGCCCTCCAAGGCATACTCAATTCACAAACCGTAGAATGACATATTGCTGCTCTGAAATATGAACTTGAAAATTCTATTTTCACCTACACACCAAACTCGAATTCTCCTCTTCTATACTATTTTCAGCTCCGATACAATGTAGATTTTTACTTTTAGATTCAACGGCTTATGTGATATGATAAAACACAAGACAAGAATCTACTCTACTCTTAAGGGGAAACCAAAATTGATCGATGAAAATAATAAGCAGAAAAGGAAGAATATCAATCACACATTACATAATATTTCTCTGGGGAAAGCAACTGCTCAAAACCCCGACTAGCTATATTGCATTAACCAGAAGACCTGAGAAGAAAATACAATGCTTGTTCGTCCTGAACAATTCCTACACTAGTACAATCTAACTCTCTGCTTCATAAGCCAACTCAAGCCAACACTTCTATTGTCTTCCAAGCCCCTACTTCCTTGTGCAATCCCTAAGGGAATTAACCCATATTTAATTGGGAAATCCACTCTCCATAACTGCGCAATCCATCCATAGACCCTCAATTGCTTGCATGCACCATTTGTACAACTCGGAAAACTATACAACTCATAGTACATTGTCCCTAAACTCTAATCTCAAGTGGGTCTTCCTCTGAACTGACATGCATGAGTTATTTACAGATGAATCTTCTGTTAATTGGTGTGGTACTAGTGATGCACTGGTGCACTACTCCACTACTAGACCTCTAATAGTTCCTCCAATAGTTAGAACTAGTTTAACTGACTATAACTTAGTTAGACTGAGTTATCTAATTACAACTCAAAAGAAATCAACGTGGGCCCCTAAATTTAGGGATCACTCTACATGACTCTAGATAGACTTCCAACTCAAATTTCCTAAGTCAATTTAACTTTATTAACTATTACAAGTTTCTATGAGAATACAATTTCAATTTAATTCAAGGACAAATTAAATTTGAATTTCTTGTTGCTATTTTTAATAGGAAATCTCTCCTACAACCCAACGAAAGAGCATAATTGGTAGAAAATGATAGAACAATCTTAAACATGATAGGAAAATGCAAAGGGCACAAGGGTTTCCACAATCGTTTGCTATGGTTTCATAACTTGTTGCCTGTGTGACTACATGGGGAAAATTGGCCATGCCATCCCCTCTTTAATGCCTTTAGAAGTGGGGAGCGGGGTTTGTCCCCCTCTACTAGCTCATTTTCCAACACCCCATAGGATTTTATACTTAAAAAGATTCAAAAAGGATTATTTTGTGACTACAAAAGTATGATAAATGAATTAAACTTGTAATTATTAGTTTTATTGGTATTATGTTGTAGAAATTATTTGATGGAAAGAAAATTATGATGAGAATAAAACTAGAAGTTTAGGTTTTTAAAACTATTAATTATTTTATATGTTTAATTAATAAATATAACTTTTAGTATTTTTTAGAATTGGAAGAAAATGTTTTTTTTTGTATGTATTAAAAGATGATAGATTTTTTTAGTTGTAGAGATAAAATTTGTCATACATAATAACACTTCAAATTTGGAAAAAAAATCATCATTTTTTTTTTATTTGTTTACAAGGGACTTGATTCTATACAAAATTACAACTTTCTTGGCTATATAGTTGGGTTCTTTCTAATTACAATATCGATAATTCCCCTACAAAATCAAGTAATCACTTGCATAAGTTTTGGTGGGCATTAAACCATATTTACATCTTGCTTTACCTAAATTGGTACAAATATTCCATAAGTTCCTTAGGGGATTTTTGGGGCGCTGAATCCATATATATAGTAAAAAAACTAGTTTGAATAACACAAATCAAGATTTCACCTCAAATTGTAGTAAAAATTAACTCTGGGTAAATCTATTTATTTCTCTTAACTATCTTGAAAGCATAGGTAAAGCATGCCCATTACTTGTTAGAAAATGTAATTCCTACCTATCTCAGTTGTGACTTTCTATGTAAAGGAGTCTATTCTTATTCTTTAGAGTTGTTTTATCTAATAGATTCCTAGATTGGTGTGTGGTTGAGATATTCTCTCAACCCATTGATTGTATGTCCAAGATAGTCTACCTATCTTGAGACAACCCTAAATGTATTTATATGTAACCTTATTTGATGTGAATACAAGGGTGTGTGCACTGTCAAAATTTAACTTGCTATCAGAGCCGGTCTGGGCCTCACTCCCATGGGACCAAGTAAATCCTGTGAAGAATAAAAGTATTTGTTGAATCGTTGGTGGATGAGGCTTCCTATTAGTTGAGCGAGTGTTTCGGTCAAAGAGGAGTAGATCGAAGCAAGAGTCTAGTTAGAGAAACAATTTGGCATTCTAACGCCCGTTGATTGGAGGAAGAATTGGTTGAGGTGTGTGGTGCCCTCTCAGTTGGTGTGTGGATCTAACCATGTTTCTATTGAGCAAGTTTGAGTTGTTGATGCGTGGTGCAGTGTAAGAGAGTGAGATCGTTGCAAGTGCCTGGTGCGTGGTGCCTTCAATTGCTGCAGGTCGTGGAGCAGCTTCATGAATTTCTGCAAGTCGTGGTGTTGATCCGGGTAGGACCTCCAAGATTGGCAGTCGTGGTGTGTGTTTGCCAGTCAGAGAGTGAGATACGAGTAGGTGGCAATAGATTAGTGTATCGGTAGTGTTGGCAGAGGTCGAATGGCAGTGTTGCTGTTGTGTTTATGGAGTGGTAGCCCACCGTGGAGAAGATTGTTGGGTGTAAATTGTTGTAGGATTGGAGGAGATCGGGTCGACGGTGTGTGTCAAGCAGGCGACTGATTGCAAATTGTTGGTGTGGCTGTTGCACAATGAGATGAGGTCAAAAGGTTAATGGTGTCAGCACTGAGACTAGGAGAAGCATGGTAGTGTTGCGTCGAAGAAGAGTCGAAGTGTAGGCGTGGAGGAGACTATGCAGCTCAGTCTACAGTGTTGAAGGTGAGTCGACCTGTGTGTTGTTGTGTGCTCTGGAGAAGAGCCGACGCATTGAGTGTTGGGAGCGTCAAGAGCTGTAGTCTTGATACGAGTCTATTGAATTGAGATTGTGTATGATCGCTCCTGTGCTAGTGGATTGATTGGCGTGCGAGTGGAGATCGTGTGTGCAACTCAGCGGCTTAGCAATGATTTCATTCATCCGGGGTTTTGTTCATCCGGTTGTCGGATCGAATCGCATGCCCGTCTGCACAGGAGGCTCGTGAATTAGGCAAGGTTAACTCATTGTGTGGGATACATCGCTCAAACTCACTATATTTAAATCTCAAGAGGCAAGGTGTTCACACACAAGGCCGACCTGTGGTTGATCGTTGTTTCGAAGATCAATTGCTTCCTGAGATCAATTGCAGGAAGTCGTGTAGTCTATTTTGCGTGATGATTGACTTGCAGGCTGTGTAGATAGAGCTGGTTAATTGACTTGCGTGGGTGGAGTCAGCCTGTGTAGGCATGGTTCGGTTGCAGAACGTGCACTTGTTTGAGTGGGGAGAAGGTTTTTGTGGTGCCTGTGGTGACAGACAAAACTACTAGTGATTATATCCATTGAGGAAGGGATTTGTGGGTACAGAGGCCATCATCATGCTGTAGGATATAATTGTCATGAAAAGGGATTATGTGCACGCAGGCCTTCAAGGCATGCGAGCCTGGCCCATTGAAATTTATCCATCGGCGGATCAAGAGATCAAATCCCTTCAACTGAACATTTTTTCACTCGTTGTCGGGGGCTCGAGCAAAATCTCCATCTTTATAGTAAGCCTCGAGCATGATCTGCTACTGGATTGGAGGAGAGAACCCTAGGTGATTTTGATGTCAAACAGTGGAGGAGGACTGTACAAGGCATGGCCACATCTTTCTTGACTGCCACTGCCAGATGTGAAGGAAAATTGACAGGTGACTAGTCAGAAGTGAAGACCGAACAAATCTATTGAAGGAGGGATCTTATCACATCAGGTTGATGATCAATGATTCCATCTTGTCAGATAATTATAACAGCGATTCTGCATGCGGAAAAAATTCAATGAATCGTTGAAACTTAATGCCCAGGTATACGAATTACCTCCAGCCATTGGTGAAACTCTTGATGCAACGTCTTTCTGAAAACCACGCTCCAGCTATCCAAGCAAAAAGAGAAGAATACAAAAATTCTGAAGGCACTTCCAAGCTCTGCTCTCTCAGCTAGATGGTGTAAAAACTGAAGGGAAATTGAGATGCAAGCTTGGGGACCAAACAGATGAATTTATAGCCAAGCTTCCATCAAGCTTCTGATGACTATGTGTTAGGTGTTCCACAGATCAAGATAGAGAACTCCAGATGGAGTAATGGACCACTTCAGTAGCTCCCAACAGTAAATTTATTAACTGCAGTTGATTTCCTTAACTTAAGGAAACTACTGCAGTTGGTTTCCATAAGTTAAGGAAAGACTGCAGTTTAAATTCCATAATTGTAGGCAGCAATTATTCATAAATTAATGGAGCTTAACATTCTCCCACTTGGTCCATGCTTCCAAACTTAATGTCTCAACTTAAAAACCATTGATAATCTGTTTTAAGTAATAGATACATGAATCATGGCGATAAGTCCTCTAATGACGAGTATTATCTTCCATGTATTACTATGCATTTATTCTTATTATAATTTATGTGGCAACAATTTCTTAATGAATAAACCTTATGTTTATTCTTGGTCCTTCTTAAATGAATTTTCTCAAATCAACTTAAGGTGCACATAAATATGAGAAAAAACATCACAATAATTAAGAATTTCATTAAAATAACATTGTCCATACAATGAGAAACTACATAATGGAACCAAGTCCCATATTCAATACATGATCCTTGAATTTAAACAGTGGCATGCCCTTAGTCAAAGGATCAGCGATCATCAACTTAGTGCTGACGTGCTCAATGACCACTTTCTTTTCTTTAACACGTTCCCTTATAGCTAAATACTTAATGTCGATGTGTTTATTTCGACTCCCACTTTTGTTGTTTTTAGCCATAAATACAGCAACTGAATTACCACAATATATTCTCAATGGCTTAGAGATAGAATCCATAATTCTAAGCCCAGAAATGAAACTCCTAAGCCATACACCATATAAAGTAGCCTCAAAACAGGAGACGAACTCGGCTTCCATAGTAGAAGTGGCAATCAAGGTCTGCTTGGCACTCTTCCATGATACAGCTCCACCGGCCATCATAAAAATGTAACTTGATGTTGATTTGCGTGAATCAACACACCCAGCAAAGTCAGAATCTGAGTAGCCAATTACTTCCAAGTTGTCCGTCCGTCTATACATAAGCATGTAGTTTTTGGTTCCTTGAAGGTACCTCATTACCTTCTTTGCAGCTCTCCAGTGGTCTAAACCTGGATCACTCTGATATCGTCCCAACATTCCCACAACAAATGCAATGTCAGGTCTTGTGCAGACTTGAGCATACATTAGGCTTCCGACAACAGAAGCATATGGAATGTTCTTCATTTGTTCCCTTTCCAGGTCATTCCTTGGGCATTGGTTCAAATTGAACCTATCACCCTTCACAATGGGAGCTACACTTGGTGA
>CM062820.1:950657707-950922389 GCA_031772625.1 Pinus tabuliformis
ATAACTTCGGGATGAAGTTCCTTAAAGTGGGAGAGTATGTAATATCCCTCCCCTTAATAATAAATAATAAATAATAATAAATAATCAAATAATAAATAATATAAATAATAAATCACTTAAATAATAAAAATAATAAATCATAAATGATATTAAAATATATATACAAAATAATAATAATAAAAATGGTTATTCTCTAAAATAACACAAGAAAAGCAAGAAAAAGAAGAAAATAAAACAAGAAAGCTAAAGAAAAGAAAAGAAATAAAACAAGAAAACTAAAACATCAAAAGAAAAGTAAAGAAAGCTAAAAATCAAAGTCGCATGTAGACACATGGAGTGTGTGCATGTGGTTCCCCATCCAATGTTTGCTCTATTTATTAGAGGGTGAGGAGGATGGGAGGCATTCCATCTTTCTCAGTTTCTATCTTTCATTCTCTTGGGAGACTGGTGTTCTAAGACCTAGGAGTCACTGGCAGTAGTACGTTGATTGAGGGTTCGGGGGTGGCTAGTTGTAGCAAATCCTTGCACAATTGAGCCTACGTTTGGGTGGAGAGTCGTCCCCAAAACCTTGTTGTCATCCAGCAGACTTCGATCACAAGTAATATAGGTATGTGCTTATTTGTTTGATTATGATTTTAATTAGGAAATTAACTTTATATTTACTAAATAAAATAAAATAATATAATATAAATAATAAATAATAATATAATAATATAATAATATAATAATAAAAATAATAATAATAAAAATAATAAATCATAAATGATATTAAAAACATATACAAAATAATAATAATAATAAATGGTTATTCTCTAAAATAACACAAGAAAAGTGGGAAAAAGAAGAAAATAAAACAAGAAAGCTAAAGAAAAGAAAAGAAATAAAACAAGAAAACTAAAACATCAAAAGAAAAGTAAAGAAAGCTAAAAATCAAAGTCGCATGTAGACACATGGAGTGTGTGCATGTGGTTCCCCATCTAATGTTTGCTCTATTTATTAGAGGGTGAGGAGGATGGGAGGCATTCCATCTTTCTCAGTTTCTATCTTTCATTCTCTTGGGAGAATGGTGTTCTAATACCTAGGAGTCACTGGCAATAGTACGTTGATTGAGGGCTCGAGGGTGGCTAGTTGTAGCAAATCCTTGCACAATTGAGCCTACAATTGGGTGGAGAGTCGTCACCAAAACCTTGTTGTCATCTGGCAGACTTCAATCACAGGTAATATAGGTATGTGCTTATTTGTTTGATTATGATTTTAATTAGGAAATTAACTTTATATTTACTTTGGACTGTTACAGGTTCTAATTTTGGCAGCTGGAGCTAGGATTGGAGCATTCAAGCCAAAGGAGAGAAACTGATCCAGGTGCATATTTTTGGCCACCCTCCTATTCCACTTGGACCCCCAACACTATCCCTTTCAATTTTTCAGTTTTCTTAATTGTAACACAATTTACTATTTTTGGCAGTTTTTCGAGTCCTGAACTTTCATTGTCGTTTTGAGGCCATAAACGATGTTTTAATGAAAAAGAAGAGACTGAAAAATTCCACACAAGTTTTGTTCTTTTTTTACGGCCTCTTCTTTGAGTTCTTCAAAATGAGGCATTCTGATAGTCAAATGGAGATCGTATGCCAAAGTTACAACCCCAGGAAATTGATGTACCAATTTATCCAAACGGGGCCCACCGTTTTTGGCATTTCATCTCCTAGGTTAGGTTTTTTGATGTTTAAGGTTTTCCATTATTTCTCAATAAATAATAGGCCTTGGAGCCTCATTGTAACATAGTTCAGAGGTAGGTAGCCACCACATCTCTTCTTAGATATAAGCTACCATTGCCCGAGCTAGTTTATTTCCATTTTGTTTTTAAGCATATTTCAGCATTCTGGTATTAATGAAATGAATTGTCACTTCTACTACATTTCTGTATGTATAGCTATGTTTTTAATTTGTTCATTCTCGTTTAAGTTTGGATCAGTTGTATCAGAGTGGTCTGCTCTTTCTCTGTTTTTCTTTGCATGTCCCCAGTGAGGTTAGGGTATAAGGAGTTAGGGCTCGGTCTGCTTGTACCTTTGCAAGACTAGCCTCACAAACCCTGACGGCCTCCCATGGCGAAAGAAAATAAAGATGAGGGGTCACGAGATCCTTTTAAAATATTTCTTTAGGAAGCCCTCGAGCGACAGAGGAATGCGATGATGGATAACTTTGCCCAGATCCTTTGACGACTACCCACATACGAAGCAATTTCATCCAGAAACCACTCTAGAGGCGCCACTCCTTTTAAGGTACAATTTAACTTCAATATTCCCATATTTTAGGGCCAAATAAATGCCAACATCGTAGATAAATGGTTGAATATGTTGGGACAATATTTTTCAGTTCATGACTTTTCCAATCGGGAAAATATTACTTTTTCACTTCTCAAATATGTCCCATGTGTAAAGGACTGGTAGGAAACCTACTGTGAACAACAGGACGAGAGGGAATCCTCACTGTTTTCAGTTGCACCCACTTGGGATTCTTTTCGAGATGCCATCAAGGAATAATATTACCTTGTCGAGATATATGAATATAAATACATAAAGTGGACCACACTACAGCAGGGAAGGGACCAAGATGTGTCGGAGTTCACAAATATTTTCCATACCCTTCACGGTAAGTTGGGTATCAAGGGTTTTGAGCGGAATTTGTACCCAAGTATCGTGATTGTATACACAAGTACATCAAGGATTAGATGGATTTCCAAGACATATCCTCGCTCAGCATGACATACCGATACACTGTCAAGATTGATAAGAAGTTTAAACAGAAGAAGCGAGACTTTGGCACTGTGAATCTGAAGCAAGGAAAAGGCACCCCAAAACCATAGAGAAAAGGCCAAATCTAAGGAGGGGTGACCCAGAACAACCCGGAAAACCTGCAAGAAAATAAAAACACCATGAAGACAAAAAAGGACATGAGAAAACGGTGTGAGTTCCATGAGAGCTCCACTCATAACACAAGTGAGTGTCGGGCCAAGAAGTCACTAGTGGCCGAGCTGAAGGCTTCTAAATCAGATGCATATTCCGACTTTGATTCAAAACCTGACAAGGGGAATGACAAAGGGAAGCATATCACTGACATGGAGATAGGTGCCACTATGGCCACCACCAAAATCCAGAATAATGAGCCTGAAGATCCAGAGGAGGGGGAATTCCTATTCCACTCACAAATGTGGGTGAAAGGTTCTCCATTGCACTTCATTGTCGACAGCGGGAGCCAAAAGAACCTCATTTCGACAGAGGCTGTGAAGTGGTTGGGCCTACTGATGACACCACATCCACAGTCATACACCATTGGGTGGCTTCACCAAGGATGAGATCTCCACATCATCCAGCAGTGTCACCTCCCTACAACATCAAGCCCTTCACGGATGAGGTATTGTGTGATTTTGCTCCTCTTGAAGTTTATGATGTATAATTAGGACAACCGTACTTATGGAAGCAGCATGTTGTATATGAGTCTATACCTCACTCTTTGATTATTACTTTGGGAAATAAGTTTTACAGGATACTAGAGGTAGCCCCGCTTACCGCCATATCTTTGATCACTGCAAACTAATGCAGTAACATCATTTCCCAGACCAGGAAATTTGTTTTCCTTATGATTCACCCTTAGGGCAAGAAGAAGGATGTGACCACGACTTCTAGATAGGGTGCTCCTCCACACAGTAGCAGCAGATGGACAAGGTCATGCAGGATTATAGGGACATTTTTGTCTCGCCTACAAGGGTACCTCTGCATTGTCAGGTCAAGCACTCCATCAATCTGACCCCAGGAGCGCTGCTACCTAATGGACCGATCTATCGATGCTTTATTATAGAGAACGATGAGATCAAGAGGCAGATTCAAGAGATGTTGCATAAAGGGCACATCAGGCCAATCTCAACAACCTGTGGGAACCTGATTGTATTGGTACAGAAGAAGGACAGGACCTGGAGACTCTATATTGACTATTAGGCGCTGAACAAGATCATTGTCCAGAATAGTTACCCAATCCCATGAATTGATGACCTTCTAGACCAGCTCAAGGGGGTTAAATATTTCAACAAAATTGACTTGAATTCTGGTTATCACCATGTAGCTATCAAACCCTCTGATGTGTGTAATACCTCTTTCAAATCCAAGGAGGGCCTTTTCAAATGGTTGGTCATGCCTTTCGGGTTGACAAATTCCCTCGCAACCTTCATGATATTGATGGATGACATATTACGACCCTTCACCAATACATTTGTGGTGGTGTATTTAGATGACATCTTGATCTTCAGCTAGAGTCGATAAGAGCACCTTCACCATATTCAACACATCATTCAAACCTTGTGACAACACAAGCTGTGTGCCAATTTGGAGAAATCCACTTTTGGCATGACCCAGGTTCAATATATGGGGTACATCATTGATGATCATGGTGTGCATATGGACTCAGCCAAGATAAAATTCATTCGGGATTGACCAACCCCAACCACTATAACAAAGCTACGCAGCTTTATGGATCTTTCCAATTTCTACCGCAGGTTCGTGTTGGGGTTCTCTCATATCACTTGGCCTTTAAGTCAATTCTCCAAGGGCGGAGCGAAAGCAAAGTTTTTTTGGTTTGAAAATCAATAGAAGGCATTTACCGAGTTGAATCATCGCCTCTACTCTGCACCAGTGCTCACATTACCAGACCTGCAGCAACGATTTGAGATTGAGACATACACCTCCAACTGTGCTATTGGTGCAGTTCTTACTCAGTAGGGGCATCTAGTGGCTTATTACAGTGAGACACTTTCAAACACAGTCCAAAAGTATCCCACTTATGATAAAGAAATGTATTCCATTGTGCAGGCCTGTCATCAATGGAAGAAGTATATTCTAGGGAAGGAAAAAGTCATCCACACAGACCACCGACCCCTGCAGTTCATACAGACACAAGGGAAGTTGTAGAACAATTTCCATAAAAAAATGGTCCACATACCTGAAACAAGTCCATTTATATTAAGTACAAGAAGGGTAGCACCAATAATGTTGCAGACTACCTCAGTCGACCACCAGTCATGGTGTTGACCACTTTGCTCGACCCTTATTGGCATGAGACTTTAGGGCGGCACATCTTTACGAGAGCGATCCAAAATTTGGCAGCACATACCAAACACTCTCGGAAGGTAAGCAAGTTCCAAATTGTCACCTCCAAGATGCATTGTTATGCCACCTAGGACACATATGTGTTCCTTCAAGCGAGCGTGCCAAGGTGATTTGGGAGGCGCACTACAGTCGGGTTGCTGGAAATTTCGGAGTAGAGAAAACAGTGACAGTATTGCAGAAGTATTTTTATTGGCCGAACCTTCGTTAGGATGTTGGGAGGCACATTAAATCTTGCATTGTTTGCGTCATTTCCAAACCAACCATAAAGAAGCAAGACCTATATATTCCTTTTCCTACTCCTATTTGACCTTGGGAATCCATCTCCATGGATTACATATCAATCCTTCCTTCTGCTAAGCATGGAAACAACTGTGTTTTCATGGTCATCGACAGATTCTCCAAGATGGCCATTATGGCGGCCTGTAAGAAGAGTATCACAATAGAGGCCATTGCTAAGCTCTTCTTTGAGCGAGTGTGGGTACACTTTGGAATCCCAAATTCTGTTGTCTCTAATCGGGAATATAGATTCCTAAGTGAGTTTTGGTCAAATTTCTAGTTGATGTTGGATATCAAACTCACTAAGTCCACGACTTTCCATCCCCAAACTGATGGCCAAACAGAAGTCGTCAACAGGATGATCATACACATTTTGCACATGTACAACTCAAAGCATCCATGCACATGGGATGAAAGCCTCCCCTATGTCCACCACAACTACAACATAGCTCTCCACAGTTCAATGGGCCACAACCACTTTCAGGTAGGAGTAGGATTTCAACCATTATGTCCCATTAATGTGGCCATACCATTTGCATTTACTTAGGCAGATTCAGCTCACGTCCAATCCGAAGCTGACAGGGCTAACATATTCATTGAGTGCATTCAACACGTTCACCAATAGGTCCATGATATATTGGACAAAGCCAATTCTAAGTACAAGTAGCGCCATGATCAACATCGGGTGTTGCACAAGTTCCAAGTGTGCAAAAAATTTTGGCTACATTTGCATAAGGAGCGCCTCATTGGACCCCATCACAAGCTTCACCTGCTCTGATATGGGCCATACACCATCACCAAGGTTGTAGGGGACAATTCCTTCGAGCTCAGCATTACACTGTTCCGTGGTCTGCACCCAATTTTCAATGTAGACCACCTTCGGCCATACTTTCCAACATTGTTGTACACATCCGACATTGCAGAACAACTCACACCAACTGAGCTAAACCCAGACTACATGGAACAAGCCACAACTAATCGGATCATGGACACACAAATCAAGAACACTCACCAGTAGAAGATCCAACTATATCGGGTTTTCAAAGTTAGCTAACTCCTGCGCCAATGCAAGTGGTTCACCAAGGACCAAGTTAAGCAAAAGTTTCCATGTCTCATGGAGGCAGTCAACGCAATGGGGACCATTGCTTCCTAAGGGGGGAGGATTGATACATGTGGATATTAGTGGCCACCCTCCTATTCCACTTGGCCCCCCAAGATTGTCCCTTTTAATTTTTCAATTTCCTTAATTGTATCACAATTTACTATTTTTGGCAGCTTTTCAGGTCCTGAACTTTCGGAGCCATTTTGAGGCCCTAAACGACGTTTTTAGGTAAACTGAGAGACTAAAAAAGTTCCAAACAAGATACCTTATTTTTCATTTTGGCCTCCTCTTTGAGATCTTCGAAACGAGGTATTATGATAGCCAAACGGAGATCGTATGCCAAAGTTACGACACTAGGAAATTGATGTACCAATTTACCCAAACAAGGCCCACAGTTTTTGGCGCTTCATCTCATATGGTTAGGTTTTTGGATGTTTATGGTTTTCCATTATTTCTCAATAATAAATAGGCCTTGGAGCCTCATTGTAACATAATTCAGAGGCAGGTAGCCGCCACATCTCTTCTCAAAGATAAGCTACCATCACCCGACCTAGTTTATTTACATTCTGTTTGTAAGCATATTTCATTATTCTGATATTAATGAAATGAAGTGTTATTTCTGATGCATTTCTATATTTTTGGTTATATATGTAATTTGTTGCGTTCATGTTTAAGTTTAGATCAAAAAAAATACGACATATTCCAAGCAGGTTTCATCCCTTCATCTACTTACTTTAAGGAAAACATGGAGTCCTTTGTCATCCTGTTGTTCTAGGTTAGCCACCAAACCTAGGGGGGATATTTCTATCTGTAGTCATAAATCCCACATAACAAGGCTGATAAGAAGTATAACGATAAGTATGAATAACAGAGGATATAAAATATCTAGGTTTAAGCTCAGACAATTTTAATTCAAGCTCTGCTTCTATATCAGATGATTATGAAAGGGAGACAGGAAGTTCAAAGGATTCAAGTTGATGGACCAATAAGGCAGAATATAGATCTACTCCATTAGAGAGAAGTTCTATGACTTTAGGTGGTAAATCAGATAAATAAGAAGATATGGGAATTGGTTCAAATTGTTTAGACCGTTAAATTGATTTTGGCGGAAGATAAGTTGAGGTAGAAGCTTTAAGTCTATGTCTAAGGGAAGAAATTCATATAAGTCTCTCTGGATTTGATAATGTAGTGAAGAGATCAAGATCAGAATGAGATCTAGTATGCATGCATGAAGCCAAATTTAATCTATGAAGTCACCAGGTGAAATATTTTAGCCTGCTAGCCTCTTATTCATCATTAAGAGGTAAGTCTTATCATTGTCCCAAGGAAATAAACTTCAAACTTCATTCCCCAACACTGATGCCAATCTAATGTCGTTTCTTCATAGACAGTTCTTGGCTCGAGAACTGTGCCAAATCATCTAAATGAGGATTTATTTTAAATGGACTATCAATGACTCAAACCATTCACATGTGTATTATCCAGAGATTCCAAAGATTTCTCAAAGTGTTGATTCTAGTACCAACAACATACAATCTTTAAATGCTTGTGATAGATGAAAAATAAAATATCTGATAACTAAATATCCTTCCTAGATATTTTCATTATCAAATAAAACAAAGGCGTATAGATATATTTCTATAGCTAACACTTATATATTTGAGAGATGACAAAAGGCAATAATTTTATGATATAGAGGTACTAATTTAAACAAATTGTTCAATTAGCTAATCTCAATAATGATAATAAAGTTTGCAGGGGATATTAAGGAGATCAAAACTTGACCAATACTTTTATATTACCTCAAACATATAAATAATAACAAAAACGATTACACAATGAAATCTCACAAGAACACAAATTTTGCTAAAAACTGAAGCCAAAAGCCTTTGATTATCTTCTAAAATTACAAAATTGCAGTAGAATCTCTTGGTTCTATCAAAGTATCAATCCTTATTACTTCAAATTACAAAGTATATATAGAGTCTTCTCAAAATATCTAATCTATTACAATCTTTTACGCGAAAAATAAAGTTTTATCCAAAATTATTTGGACAACTCTAATTAATATAACTCAAAATTATAAATTCTGGAACTGATTTAGTGGAATTTGCACACTATTTGAGGATCTTGTTCCCAATTGTTGGATTTAAATTTTGCTATGTTTATTCTTCTCCTGTTCTTTTCCGAAATCTTGCCTCCAAACCTACTTCATGTTTACTCGACTCCATTTATGACTCCATTTTATGTATCTGAAGATTTTGATCCACAATCATATGAAACATATTCTCCTTTTATTTTTCTACTTCTCGTACCTCCTGAGCTTGAGTATGCTCTATAGTTGGAAGCTTCAATATTTTCCTCAATGAATGAATAATTACGCTTCTGTTTTCGATGATTTCCTAAACTGCATTAACATTACTGGAATCCAATCCCATTTTGATAACAAGATATTCTAGGGATTTTATCCTTGTATCCTTAGTCAGGGAGGACATTTTTTATAATTTCAACTGCGGATGTATATTGATCAAGGATGTCTTCAACCTAGAAACAACCATAGCAGAACTTGTAAGGGTGGAATATATCATTTCACTTGTCTTTTTGTGCAAATCTATTTGATCTATTGAATGGATTTGTTTGGTATCAAAAGAAAATAGTGAAGTCTTATAATCTTCTACTATTTTTGGAGCTAGAACGTTTGGCTCAAGGAAAGCCCACTGAAACTGCCCTCTATCAGGATCTAGTGTAGATAATAGCATGCTCTGGTTTGATGATGTATGTTTCCATAACTGAGAATATGTGGCAGATTTGAACATCTCATTTTTCTTCTTCATTTCACTAAATCTAGAAAAAATACTCTGGCCACCAGAAGAAGGGGAAGTACAACTATTAGTGATTGTCTCTTCAATTTGCTGTAGAGTGAAAATAGGCTCGATTGATACCATTACTGTAGTAGACACCTCTATGTTTCTAGCCTCAAATGATTCCTCCTCTACTTGACTTGTCTTTCTCCTTTTGAAAACTATGAATTTTGTTGATTTTGAACCTGAACCAATAGGAGAAATGGTCTCCCTTGTTCTTTTTAATACCTTTTATATAGGACTAGGAGTTTCCACAATTGTTTGTGTTAGTTTCAGTCTTTCCAGCCTTCCTCCAGTGATCAAATGTGCTCTTGAAAGTGATTTTGAAGTGTCAAGGTCAAATTTTGTCATTTCAGTGAGTCTTCAAGCAAAATTTGGTCACTAGGCATTAGGTCTAGGGTTTGCCAAAATGGCGGTCCATGTCATCATTCAGCTGAGTCTATCATAATTCATAGGGTTTTCATTATCATCTCAGTGTCTAAGGAGTCTTTTTACACCTTGTCCATGCTTCAGTTGTGCCTTGGCAAGGTCATTTCCCTCTCCTAGGGTTTTGAAGGAAATTTCTCTTGGACGGTCAAATCATCAGCAAAACTTGTTTCCTGATGTTAATACACCTTCCCCTATCCTTAAATTACCTTATCAAACACTTCCCATCCCTTAGATCCGCCAAATTCCTCATTTTTGCACAAACCCTAGTTTCTAGCTACAACTTGGCAATTTTCTAGGTTTGGCCTGTGTTTTGCCCTTTTGGACCCCTTCCCCTCACTCAATCTCTGAGATTCCACTTTCCCCTTCTTCCTAACATCCCTCCCTACTCCCCAAAATTTCCCCAAGAATTTAGAAGCCCCTTATCCCCTTCATTTCGCTTCATTTCGGCAAAATCCCTTGTTCCACACATTGGGATAAGTTTCACTCAAAAGCTGTTTCAGAGCAATCAAAGATGAATTTGGGAAAACTGAGAGAGGTTTTTGTCCAAAACATGCCAAAGAATAAAAACCTCCTTCACTTTTTGCACAGGTTTCATGGTTTGAGATAAATGTCAATAATACCGTTGTCTCAGGAGAATCAAAGACACCTCTGAAGTTACCTTGGGAAAATCAAGCTTTCTCCTAGCTTGGTTGGCTAAATGATTTAATTGATGGGTAAAATGCTAACTAGACACAAATATCTTTCCAATGAGCTATCATGAGCGCAATTTGGGGTTGAGGAAGGCATTCAAAAGTTGACTGCAACAGCACTCTTCCTTGAGGCAGCCTCATTTGGCACTTTTTGACCAGTCTTGGAATATTTGTTTTTTACAGGTCAAATGAACTCCAAATTGAAAAATTCTAGTTGGGTTCGAAAGTAGACTCAAATACCTTTCCAACGAGCTATCCTGCGCCTCATTCTGACACCGGAAGGCCTCCAAAATCCTCCTGAACAAGCGCGACCCGTCAGGCCAGGCGCATGACCCGTCAGAGGGGTTCCCACAGTGTAATTTTACAACGGGCGCGACCCGTCAAGCGCACGTGACCCGTTGGGCGTGGTGCGCGACCCGCCAATCTGTCTCCCTCCAAACTTATTTCAAATTTGCTCAAACGCCTTCCAAGCCATCAAATCGCTTGAGGTAGGTTCTCTAAGCTTGGAATGATTGCTGGTTATGGTTGATGGATATTATGAATGTGTTTTTAATGATCAAAATGTTCAAGAGCAAGACCTCCATATGGCTGTATGTTACATTGTAAAAGAGTGCTAGGGTTTAGTGTTGTTTCATGGTTTTTCCCTTGTAATTATTTTCCTCATTCCCATTTCATTTTCCCTATATTTCCATGTCAATTTCCCTTATAAATTTGTAAAGGAAATAAAACCTACCCCTTTTCCCTTTAAAAATAAAAATGAAATCCTAACCCTACTTCTCCTTATGCCCATGTAAACATATGAATTTGATGATGTATATGCAATGATGTTTACAGTGTATTTCCCTAAATTCCCTGTTGTATACATGTACTCCCATTTTCCTTGTAAAAATGTCCCTCCCCTAACATTTCCCTCATGTTCCTTGTCCCTTTGAAACAACATATAAATCAATTTTTTTTTATAGGCAAAAGCAGCAGTACATTTTGTCCACTCTGCTTCTTAAACAATGTCAGAAACCAAAACATATGAGCAGAGTGATGACCAAGCATCTGTTTCCGAGATTGAGGTACAGAGAAGGCCACATAAGGGTGGAAAAGGTGGCCATCACAGCAGTACAGGAGCCTTTATCATTATGGTTTGATTCAGCTAGTGGTATTACATCAGTTGGCTCAGTAGGGCATCTCATGGGAGGAGTTCATTTCCCGTGAGTTTTTCACAACACCACCCCAGCCACATCCTGAGGTCATTCAGGAGGAGGGAGGACCATCTCAGCAGCCTGATATTCCGGTCACTCGACATGTTAGTTCCTCACCTCAGCTCACTTATCAGAGAGGCCAGAGGGCCTTGTTTGCAGCAGCTCGGTGAGTACTATCTCCACAGCAGGTGGAAGGGGTCTCGCCTTCATCATCGGCTCAGCGAGTGTTATCTCCACATCAGGTGGAAGGGGCCTCGCTTTCTTCACCAGCACAGGTACCAGAGAGGGGCAAACAGCCCATGATTGATGAGGGTCCATTAGGAGTTCCCGATATTGAGTTTGTTGACCTTGAGGCCAGTTCTCCTAGCCAAGAGGCAAAGGAGATCATTCAGCATCTCAGAGCTGAAAATGATGTCTTGCAGAGGATATTTTAGGGTGCCCAATGGACCATCACCTACCTGGAGCAGCGCAACAAACAGTTGGAGGAGGAGAAAGCACTTGATGAGTTATGGAGGATTCGTAGTGACCGAACCTTGAACCGCAGAAGACCCGGTGACCCATTGCCTGCTGACTGAGAGTCTATGCTCATTCAGGAGAATGCACACTTGGAGAGGCTGTTGGCTAAGGCCAATCAAGATAAAAAGTTGCTAAGGAACATGAAAAAACCATTACTGGGCAAGAATGCATGTGTGCAAGGCCAAAATGAAGATGTTTCAAAGGCGGTTGTCCGAGGCCCTAAAAGGGAAAAAGAAGACCAATCCACTTCGTATCTTGGCTGAGGCTTCACTCAAAGATCATGGCACTCAATAGCCTAGCCACAGCTCAAATCCCAAAAAATTTTGAGAATTTTGGGTAATTTTGGCATTTTTTGGTAATTTACAGGTTTTGGCTCTTTAACGGGTCTCACCCCCGGTGAGACCCTTTTTCATGGCAACTCCTTTTTACAAAAACTCAGCATTTCCTGATTTTTTATGCAAAGTTACATATGCCCATGGATGGACTTGATTTTTTATGGAGTTTTGGGCCTCCAGAAGGTCAAAATACATGAAAAAATTGGCTTTCTGCCAGTTTTTTGAACTGCAGAAATCTGTCTTGGAAGAAATGGTTTTTGACAGGGCAAATGAACTCCAAATTCAAAAATTCTAGTTGGGTTGGAAAGTAGACTCACAGACCTTTCCAACAAGCCCACTTTTTCTCAATTTTGCCACCTGAAAGTGCCTCAAACAGAGCGCCAAAGGGGCGCGACCCGTCAGGCAGGGGGGCGCGACCTGTCAGGCAGTTTTTTGCCAGATTGCACTGTACAGCCCAGAAAACGCAGATTTGACTCAGTTTAAATTTTTGGGGTTGAAGATGATTATCTTTGATGTAATTTTTGTAACTCTAAGACACTTTTACTCTTGTTTAACTCTTCTAGAAGATTCATTCATGTAATGGGTAAATATGTAATGTATGAATTGGTTTCCAAGTTTATAGAGGCAAGTTGTTTTGACTGCCTAATTTGTAGTGCTTAGTTTAGAAGTGGTTGAAACAGCTCCTAGGATAGTGAGCTCGACCCATGGAGGCAGGGAAAGAGGTTAGATCATCTATATTATGTACTTTCTTGCTCATTTTCATGGTTGGACTCTTGAGGGAGAAGCTATCATTGTATTATTCACTGTATCTCTGCAATTGTTGGCTAAGGAAGACCAGGGTTTTGCAGTCCTCTTTGGGATTCTTGTGGTTTCATGTATTGATGGAGTGCTTCTTAATGTTCTTGTAAGTGTGTTATGTGATTCATCTCCTTTCTTTCCTTCTGCATATTAAACAAATGAAGTGTTAAAGTAAGAATTCATGCTTGCCATGCTCTGCTTTTAAATTTGTTTAATTTCTATGTTTTCTACTGTTTAAGGAGAATTCAAAGTATTATTTTCTCTCCTTAGCTCCTCATCTATCTTTTCCATCCACTCACCTCAAATAAAAGGCATCAATATGGTCTCCTACCTCGCCCCAAAGAACCCCCTGCAGAAACTGTGTCAAATCCCCGCACCCAAAATTGCAATTCCTCAATTTGCCACCAAAAACCCAAAAAACCCCAAATCAACCTTTTTAATCAGTTTACTAGCCTAATATCAGTGTTACCTTGTTGGTCATCTCATCCCATTGAAGATCTGCTGAGATTGACCGGAGAGAGCCTTTTCGTGCCCCGTAGGGCTAGCTACGAGGCTAAATGGTTTGATGTAGCCTTGAGGTTTACCTTTCTCAGCCTGAGGTGAAATTTCAAGCGCTAACATACTAGCGACCATACTGGGGAGAACAAATTGTTTGTCGATTGATGTGTTGGTTTCATAAGTCTTAGACGGAGCCTGAAGATACGCCAGGTAGCCTTCGAAAACGCTCTTGTTTTACATCAGCGCTAGTAGATAAACGCTGCTTCAGTCAATCTCTGTGAGCTTGTGAATACAACACTTCATTTGCATTTTACCCCAGTACATGTATCAAGTTCAGATCTGATTGTTGATGGTGGACAACGATCAGACACTTGAATGGCTGAAATCATTCACTTGGCGACTCTAAATCATTTTCGAGATCAGATCTAAAGACTCCACTGGAGGATGATCCCGACCTGCAGAAACATGAAAGGAGAATATGGCAAGATCAGGTACTCAAGTTGGAATTTCATCCAAGACATTTTGTTCTTTTTCATCAATTATTTCTTCTCTTTTCCCAAGAATGTCAAAACTTCTTTGCAAAGAATACTATGTTTGAGAAGAGATCCCAGGCCTGCAGTTGATTCTTTCCCTTTGAAGATTGTGAATACCAAAGATTTGCATGCCTTTGAGCTTGATCAAGATCCTTTTTCCGAATTTTGTGATGACCATCTTCAGATTGATGAATCTCAAGCAACCAAGACTAATTCTATACATGTTGTACCTACCCCTACACCTTGTAAAATTCCAGATCGGTATAAGCCTCTTGTTTTACCTTCTGTTCTCCATGCTTTCCCCAAAAATTATGATCTATACTTGCCGAGGTTTGATGGTGAATGTAAGAATGTCAACGCTGAGCAACATGTGCAGAATGTTGAGAATTTTCTAGATCTTTTTGAAGTTGATGAAGAAGATGTTAGTATGAGGCCTTTTGCTCTTTCTTTGCAAGCCAAAGTGAAGAGTTGGTTCAAAGCCCTGCTTGATGTGAGCATCTCAGATTTCCAGCAGTTCGTCAAAGTTTTTCTCGATAGGTGGATCATTGGGCAGAACCTTTTCTTGATTGTAGAAGAGTATAACCAACTGAAAAGATTGCCAGGGGAGACAGTACAACAATTTTCAGCCAGATTTAACCAAGTTTATTATTCAATGCCAGTTGATATAAGGCCTACTACTAGATCTGCTCTCTTGCACTACCCGGGCGCCTTTGATCCGGAGATGGAGTTTCAGCTGAGAGAAAGGGATATTGCAACACTTCACGAGATGCAAAACAGTGCAGTAAATGTAGAGGCTCATCTGCTGATCCGAAGGGCAAGGTTGAAGGAAGAAGAGATGAAAAACATAGATCCGGAAAAATCGACATCTCTAGAGGTGAAGCTTGACAATTTGGTAAGTGCAGTGGAAAAGATGATGGAGAAGGTCACCGCAAGAAATTCTTATGATGTTCAAGCTCATGGCTCGCTGATTGAAGAAGAACAAGTTGTTGATTCAAATCATTTTCTTTTTGATGCCATTTGTTATAGATTTGATGATGATTGTCTTATTAATCATCTTGGAGAAGAGAGAGCTGATGATATGATGTGTATGTTTGATGATGATTTGCCTCGGTTTGATGAGTATGATGATGATTATGTTCTCCAAACAAAAGCTAATCTTACAGACAAATCAGCAGCTAGTTTCTGGGAGGAAGAAGTTCATTTTCAGCAGCTTGAATACATTGTTCAGCCATCACATATCAGCTATGACAGTGACGAGGAAAGTGCAGCAAATTTTGAAGTAAGTGACGGATATTTACCTTTTTGTTTTGATTCATGTCAGTTCATTAAAGACAACTTCCATGAAATTAGAAATCAGTTGTCAACAAGTCTTTATCTAGACCATCTTGGAGGCAATAAAAACCTTGTTCCAGACTTCTCATATTCAGATTTGCAGCCCCCAAATGCCATTGGTTTTCAAGTTGCAGATGAAAGCATGGAAGCTGACATATTTGATCAAATGATACAAGAAGGTGACTCCGTACCATTCTGTTTTGAATCATTTCAGTTTTTGAAGGGTAGATTGCATAGTAAATCTTCAAATGAACAGCCTATAACAAATCAGCAATCTCTCAGTGTTAATGTTGAGAATGAGACAGATAACCAAATTCTTGAGCAGCCTGTAGCATCAGATTTGCAGCCACCAAATGAAATTGAAAGGTAGATTACAGATGAAGTTGTGGCAGCTGAAATACATGATTTGATGATACAGGAAGATTCTATACCCTTTTGTTTTGAAGCATTTCAGTTTATAAGGCAGAATTCTCATAAAATCTCTCAAGAACAAGATGAACAGCTAGAAGGATGTCATACATTTTCAATGGATACATTGCAGCAGTCTTTTCAAGTTTTTCATGATCCAATAGCTGATGTTTTGGATGAGGTTTGCAGTCAAAGTCTTTCTCCATTGACCACATGTGAGCTTGAAACATGTGCTGATATGAATTTGATCCGGCAGCCGGTTTCTTTGTCATTTTCAGCAGAGGTCTCATCACAAGGCTCAGATCAAAGTTTGCATTCATGGTATGAGGAAAAGAGAAGTAATCCATTCGATGAGCTAAGTTCCAGTGTGCTTGAATTTCAAGATCCTTATGCAGTGTTTTTGGAGGTGGATAGAGAATTCATATCATTCTACGGATCTGTTTCTAAGTCGTCATGGGAGTTGCATTTTATTAGTTCTCTCTTGTTGGTCATAAGCGAGGACTTGTGGAGAATTCGAACAGCAGATCGGATACTTGCTTGGTTACATTGGTTGTTTCATTTCACTTGATCAGGTGATGTATGAAACTGTTAGAGTAGGTTGTGATGAATAACCTCTCCTTTGAGCATCATTTTCAGTTTGTCGGTTGTGTTTAAGTATCGAGTCAGTTTTTAGTTGAGTGAGAGTCAATTTGTGTTGTCAACTCATCAGTTTTTAGTCATGCATTTCAGCTTGAGTTTTTGACTCCATTGCCCAATAATTGTAAGGCACTGGTCTGCTCTCCCAGAGGTCTAAGGTTCTTGGCACCTCCAAGGAGCTACCATCCCCATTGGAGCCAATGTTAGTGTCAGTCTTTCCACCCTTCCTCCAGTGATCAAATGTGCTCTTACAAAGTGATTTTGAAGTGTCAAGGTCAAATTTTGTCATCTCAGTGAGTCTTCAAGCAAAATTTGGTCACTAGGCATTAGGTCTAGGGTTTGCCCAAATGGCGGTCCATGTCATCATTCAGCTGAGTCTATCATCATTCATAGGGTTTTCATTATCATCTCAGTGTCTAAGGAGTCTTTTTACACCTTGTCCATGCTTCAGTTGTGCCTTGGCAAGGTCATTTCCCTCTCCTAGGGTTTTGAAGGCAATTTCTCTTGGACGGTCAAATCATCAGCAAAACTTGTTTCCTGATGTTCATACACCTTCCCCTATCCTTAAAGTACCTTATCAAACACTTCCCATCCCTTAGATCCGCCAAATTCCTCATTTTTGCACAAACCCTAGTTTCTAGCTACAACTTGGCAATTTTCTAGGTTTGGCCTGTGTTTTGCCCTTTTGGACCCCTTCCCCTCACTCAATCTCTGAGATTCCACTTTCCCCTTCTTTATAACATCCCTCCCTACTCCCCAAAATTTCCCCAAGAATTTAGAAGCCCCTTATCCCCTTCCTTTCGCTTCATTTCGGCAAAATCCCTTGTTCCACACATTGGGATAAGTTTCACTAAAAAGCTGTTTCAGAGCAATCAAAGATGAATTTGGGAAAACTGAGAGAGGTTTTTGTCCAAAACATGCCAAAGAAGAAAAACCTCCTTCACTTTTTTCACAGGTGTCATGGTTTGAGAGAAATGTCAATAATATCATTGCCTCAGGAGAACCAAAGACACCTCTGAAGCGACCTTGGGAAAATCAAGTTTTCTCCTACCTTGGTTGGCCAAATGATTTTCTTGATGGGTAAAATGATAACTAGACACAAATATATTTCCAATGAGCTACCATGAGCTCAATTTGGGGTTGAGTAAGGCATTAAAAAGTTGACTGCAACAGCACTATTCCTTGAGGCAGCCTCATTTGGCACTTTTTGACCAGTCTTGGGATATTTGATTTTTTACAGGTCAAATGAACTCCAAATTGAAAAATTCCAATTGGGTTGGAAATTAGACTCAAATACCTTTCCAACGAGCTATCCTGCGCCTGATTCTGACACCGGGAAGGCCTCAAAAATCCTCCTGAAAAAGCACGACCCGTCAGGCCAGGCGCGTGACCCGTCAGAGGGGTTCCCACAGTGTAATTTTACAACGGGCGTGACCCTTCAGGCACGCGCGACCCGTTGGGCGTGGTGCGCAACCCATCAATCTGTCTCCCTCCAAACTTATTTCAAATTTGCTCAAACGCCTTCCAAGCCATCAAATCGCTTGAGGTAGGTTCTCTAAGCTTGGAATGATTGCTGGTTATGGTTGATGGATATTATGAATGTGTTTTTAATGATCAAAATGTTCAAGAGCAAGACCTCCATATGGCTGTATGTTACATTGTAAAAGAGTGCTAGGGTTTAGTGTTGTTTCATGGTTTTTCCCTTGTAATTATTTTCCTCATTCCCATTTCATTTTCCCTATATTTCCATGTCAATTTCCCTTATAAATTTGTAAAGGAAATAAAACCTACCCCTTTTCCCTTTAAAAATAAAAATGAAATCCTAACCCTACTTCTCCTTATGCCCATGTAAACATATGAATTTGATGATGTATATGCAATGATGTTTACAGTGTATTTCCCTAAATTCCCTGTTGTATACATGTACTCCCATTTTCCTTGTAAAAATGTCCCTCCCCTAACATTTCCCTCATGTTCCTTGTCCCTTTGAAACAGCATATAAATCAATTTTTTTTACAGGCAAAAGCAGCAGTACATTTTGTCCACTCTGCTTCTTAAACAATGTCAGAAACCAAAACATATGAGCAGAGTGATGACCAAGCATCCGTTTCCGAGATTGAGGTACAGAGAAGGCCACATAAGGGTGGAAAAGGTGGCCATCACAGTAGTACAAGAGCCTTTATCATTATGGTTTGATTCAGCTAGTGGTATTACATCAGTTGGCTCAGTAGGGCATCTCATGGGAGGAGTTCATTTCCCGTGAGTTTTTCACAGCACCACCCCAGCCACATCCTGAGGTCATTCAGGAGGAGGGAGGACCATCTCAGCAGCCTGATATTCTGGTCACTCGACATGTTAGTTCCTCACCTCAGCTCACTTATCAGAGAGGCCAGAGGGCCTTGTTTGCAGCAGCTCGGCGAGTACTATCTCCACAGCAGGTGGAAGGGGTCTCGCCTTCATCATCGGCTCAGCGAGTGTTATCTCCACATCAGGTGGAAGGGGCCTCGCTTTCTTCACCAGCACAGGTACCAGAGAGGGGCAAACAGCCCATGATTGATGAGGGTCCATCAAGAGTTCCCGATATTGAGTTTTTTGACCTTGAGGCCAGTTCTCCTAGCCAAGAGGCAAAGGAGATCATTTAGCATCTCAGAGCTGAAAATGATGCCTTTCAGAGGAGATTTGAGGGTGCCCAATGGACCATCACCTACCTGGAGCAGCGCAACAAACAGTTGGAGGAGGAGAAAGCACTTGATGAGTTATGGAGGATTCGTAGTGACCGAACCTTGAACCGCAGAAGACCCGGTGACCCATTGCCTGCTGACTAAGAGTCTATGCTCATTCAGGAGAACGCACACATGGAGAGGCTGTTGGCTAAGGCCAATCAAGATAAAAAGTTGCTGAGGAACATGAAAAAACCATTACTGGGCAAGAATGCATGTGTGCAAGGCCAAAATGAAGATGTTTCAAAGGCGGTTGTCCGAGGCCCTAAAAGGGAAAAAGAAGGCCAATCCACTCTGTATCTTGGCTGAGGCTTCACTCAAAGATCATGGCACTCAATAGCCTAGCCACAGCTCAAATCCCAAAAAAATTTGAGAATTTTGGGTAATTTTGGCATTTTTAAATGTAATTTACAGGTTTTGGCTCTTTAACGGGTCTCACCCCCGGTGAGACCCTTTGTCATGGCAACTCCTTTTTACAAAAACTCAGCATTTCCTGATTTTTTATGCAAAGTTGCATATGCCCATGGATGGACTTGAGTTTTTATGGAGTTTTGGGCCTCCAGAAGGTCAAAATACATGAAAAAATTGACTTTCTGCCACTTTTTTGAACTGCAGAAAGCTGTCTTGGGAGAAATAGTTTTTGACAGGGAAAATGAACTCAAAATTCAAAAATTCCAGTTGGGTTAGAAAGTCGACTCACAGACCTTTCCAACAAGCCCACTTTTGCTCAATTTGGCCACCTGCAAGTGCCTCAAACGGAGCTCCAAAGGGGCGCGACCCGTCAGGAAGGGGGGCGCGACCTGTCAGGCAGTTTTTTGCCAGATTGTGTTGTACAGCCCAGAAAACGCAGATTTGACTCAGTTTGACTTTTTGGGGTTGAAGATGATTATCTTTGATGTAATTTTTTTAACTCTAAGACCCTTTTACTCTTGTTTAACTCTTCTAGAAGATTCATTCATGTAATGGGTAAATATGTAATGTATGAATTGGTTTCCAAGTTTATAGAGGCAAGTTGTTTTGACTGCCTAATTTGTAGTGCTTAGTTTAGAAGTGGTTGAAACAGCTCCTAGGATAGTGAGCTCGACCCATGGAGGCAGGGAAAGAGGTTAGATCATCTATATTATGTACTTTCTTGCTCATTTTCATGGTTGGACTCTTGAGGGAGAAGCTATCATTGTATTATTCACTGTATCTCTGCAATTGTTGGCTAAGGAAGACCAGGGTTTTGCAGTCCTCTTTGGGATTCTTGTGGTTTCATGTATTGATGGAGTGCTTCTTAATGTTCTTGTAAGTGTGTTATGTGATTCATCTCCTTTCTTTCCTTCTGCATATTAAACAAATGAAGTGTTAAAGTAAGAATTCATGCTTGCCATGCTCTGCTTTTAAATTTGTTTAATTTCTATGTTTTCTATTGTTTAAGGAGAATTCAAAGTATTATTTGCTCTCCTTAGCTCCTCATCGGTCTTTTCCATCCACTCACCTCAAATCAAAGGCATCAATACGGTCTCCTACCTTGCCCCAAAGAACCCCCTGCAGAAACTGTGTCAAATCCCCGCACCCAAAATTGCAATTCCTCAATTTGCCACCAAAAACCCAAAAAACCCCAAATCAACCTTTTTAATCAGTTTACTAGCCTAATATCAGTGTTACCTTGTTGGTCATCTCATCCCATTGAAGATCTGCCAAGATTGACCGGAGAGAGCCTTCTCGTGCCCCGTAGGGCTAGCTACGAGGCTAAATGGTTTGATGTAGCCTTGAGGTTTACCTTTCTCAGCCTGAGGTGAAATTTCAAGCGCTAACAGTTTAATTGGAGATTTAGTCTTCAACTTCTTGCAAAGTATTTTCTTCCCAAACATAAAAATTAGCATATTGTTCAATCTCTCGTTTGGAGAAATAAGTGTAAAGAGCACACTTCTAATCAAGTCTAATGGATGAGACCACCCCCAAAGGATCGTATATCCAACTGAAAACATAGTTTGAACTTAATTTGCAATAATTAAGTATTTTCTTCCTTATCGGCTAATCTTTGATTTACTATAAGTGGACCAATTTGAGATTTTAGTTTCAATTGAGCCTTTTTTTCTTGGATACAAAATGTACATCATCTACATTTATACTTTGTCTTATAAATCCCAAGGAAAATATTATGATTGGAAGAAATGCAGGTAATTTATAAGGTGATAGTTCAAAACCATATATTCTTATCTTTGTAAACTTCTAGTATAAGTACCAATCTCCCACTTTTGATTACTCACTCGGATGTAGAATCCTCTTAATATCTAAAGACATCCTTGGAACTGCATCATTATTCATAAGGCATAATGATAAATGAAGAAATGGTAGTTTGTGTAATGTGTTGATTGAATTATTTATCTTGTATGCTTAGTGATTTCGCGATCATTTAATTGTTTCCACTGATGATTAGAGTAGATTCAAGTCTTTATATATGCCTTCGTTGTATTTGATAATGCAAATTTTCAGGAAGGATATTTAGTTATCAAATAACTTCTTTTTCATCTATCACAATCATTTAAAGATTGTGTGGTGTTGGTACTAGAATCAACACTTTGAGAAATCTTTGGAATCTTTGGATAATACACATGTGAATGGTTTGAGTCATTCATCATCCATTTAAAATAAATCCTCATTTAAATGCTTTGGTACGATTCCCAAGCCTAGAACTACCTACGAAGAAACGACATCAGATTGGCGTCATTGCTAGGGAATGAAGTTTGAAGGTTATTTCCCTGGGATAACAATAAGACTTACCTCTTAACGATGAATGAGAGGCTAGCAGGCTAAAATATTTCACCTGGTGACTTCATAGATTAAATTTGGCTTCATGTAGGCATGCCAGATCTCATTATGATCCCGAGCTCTTCACTCCATTAATCCAGAGAGACTTATACGAATTGCTTCCCTTAGACATAGACATAAACCTTCTACCTCAACTTCTCTTCCGCCAAAAACAGTTTCTTGGTCTAAACTGTTCAAACCATTTCCCATACCTTCTTATTTATTTGATTTACCACCTAAAGTCATAGAACTTATCTCTAAAGGAGTAGATCTATAATCTTCCTTATTGGTCCATCAACTTGAATCCTTTGAACTTCCTGTCTCCCTTTCAGAATCATCTGATACAAAAGCAGAGCTTGAATTAAAATTGCCTGAGCTTAAACCTAGAGATTTTATGTCCTTTGTTTTTTTTTTCTCGGTAAAAGACTATCTATTATATTATATGGTATTTACATGTGAACTTTACATACTGAGAGACAGGCCAACCAGGGCCAACTATGGCACCTGGGAGAACATAGTTTGACACAAAATACACCCTCGCAGGGGCATCTACAGGATTTACCAAGCATACTGAAGCAAAAGACCAAAATGACATGACTGTAGTCGAACATGGAACAGCATTGATTTAGACAGTGACGACACGTCCCACGCAGGGGCTACCATCCAACAAACTTGCAGTGAAGCTTGTCCCGCCACGAGATTGACAGTAACATGACAAAATGAAGAACTAATTTTATGTCCTTTGTTATCCATACTTATCCTTATATTTCTTATCAATGTGAAGAGGAGATTAAAATTTAGATAAACCCTTTATATTTTGAAGATCGATGGAAAATTGTTCCTGAAGTTGAAAATTTAATCATTCACTCTAAATTTTCAAAAAAAAACTATAATTTTGGGTAGTCATCTTCCAAAAAACCTTTGTATCCAAGATAATCAATTTCACAACAACAACAAATGGCTGGGATAGGACCGACTGTGGCAGCCAGATATGTAGCTTTAGTGTTACCACCAGCAACTCAGATTCATGATTTTCTTGAGGGTTATCTAAAACATATGCCTAGATATAATGGGGAAACAAGACCAAATTCAAAAGATCATTTATCTGCATTTTCGGAATTTTAGAAATTGTTCATGAATTTGATTTGAAATATACTGACTAATGTTAGGACCATATAGTACTAGTGTAACCCCTTATTGTTATTAGTGAAACCCCCTTATTGTATTATTGTGCCCATATAGTCCCCATATTGTTATTATTATGCCCCATAAAAGCCCATTATTGTTATTTTTGTACCTGTATAATATTATTATGCAGACTCTAATTGTATTGGGACCCCTTAGACTCTTATATATAGAAAGGAGGTCTTGTCATTTGTATCATCCAAGAATTGTTCATATGTGTAATGTAAAAGAGGTTTCCCCCTCAAAGAGGCTGATTTTAAAGTCGTTGATATACCTTTACTATCTTTTTGTGAGCTGGTTTCATAACATTTGGTATCAAAGCTTTGGATTCTAGGGTTTCACTACTCCAAACAGGTAATCGTGACATTTTCATTATAACTTGTTCTCTACGAAGTTTCAGAAGCTAAGAAAAAAACCCATTTGAGTTAAAATCGTTATGAACCTTGGCTCTGAATTTTAGATCTTTTCTAGTTATATTTGCAGATATATGATCTGAGGAAGTTAGGGCTTTTGCAAGCTCCAAAATTCCATCTCAAATAGGTCATCATGGAATTTTCACTATAATTTTTTTTTCTAAGAAGTTTCAGACTCTAAAATTAAAACTCATTTGAACCGAAATCTTGGTGAATCTCGGGCCTGAATTTCAAATCTTGTTTCGCTATATTTCCAAAGATATGGTCCAAGACATTTAGGGTTTTTGAAGGCTCCCAAATTACATCCCAAACATGTGACCTTGGGAAAATCATCATAACTTTCTCTCTGAACATTAGATTGAAATTTTGTAAGAAGTTTCAGAAATAGGACAGACTGTACATTTCTGTGTATCATTTTAAGGTCTGAATATTGAAACAGTGACACGTGTCACTTCGTACAAGTTCGCTCTACTGAAAAAAGTATATAGTTAGGTCATCTTGGGATATTAGGCATAACTCTTTCTTGTAGAATTCAATTTTGAATAGAATGGTAGCATTGAAAAGAGGACATAGAGGGATACATCAGGTTGGGATTTTAGACCTTGGAGATCCCAAATTTCAGAGATACAACACATTCAAGATCAAGCTCCTAAAAGCAAGAAAAATAATGACTCGAATCAAGAAAATAGAAACACCTAGTAAGCAAAATTGGAGGGATGATTTGAAGAATGTGATCGAAGATATGATCAATAAGATAAATGGTATAGAAGAAAAATTGAATGGCAACATGGAAGATTTGAAGAAATACATGGAAGGTTTGAAGGAAGGTGGGACAAAGTCACTACAAGAAAGGCTTCCTAATGCCGAAAAGGTAGTAGAGGAAACTCATGATGAGAACAAAAGAAATGTTAATCATGATTTCATAGACTCTAACGTTGGATTGAATACCCACCATATTCCAAATATAGATATGAGTAAATTTGATGGCAAGGATCTAGTAACTTGGATACTACAGATGAAGCAATATTTTGATCTACATGATGTGCAACCGCTACAAAAGGTATGTAGTGCATCTTTATATTTAGAACCGAATCAGTTTGTATGATATAGAGGAATTTATTCTCATAAACAAATTTTCACCTGGTCAATTTTCACAAAGGAAATGATAACACATTATGACGATATAAAGATAAACACCTTCTTTATCCAATTGATAAATCTCAAACAAAAGGGTTCAATGGCAGAGCATATTGAGGACTTCCAAAAATTGAATATAAGGGTAAATGATATTCCAGAGAAGCATAGGATTGAAATCTTCGTAGGGAATTTAAATGATAATATCCAATATGAGGTTCGCCTTTGGGAACCTGATTCATTAGAGAAGGCATACAGGTTGGCAAGAAAAATTGAAAGAAAAATTATGGAAACAAGGAAGCCTACCACTCATCACTATAAAGATGGAAATGTTGTTGCTCCTAACCTTTCACCGCCTACAAGGTTCAAACAACAACAATTGGAAGAAAAAAGATAAAAAGGGCTTTGTTAAAATTTTGATAGAAAATACACTAACGGTCATAAGTGTGTTGTGAATAAATTAATTTACATAGATGGGGAAGAGGAGCAAGAAAAGGAACAAGAAACGTAAAAAGAAGAGGATATACACCAGGAACCAATCCCAGAGAAAGAAGAAATGAATCTGACCATATCTTGTAATGCATTGACAGGAATCACCACTCCTCAAACTCTCAAGATAGAAGGGCATATCAAGAAGAAAAAGGTAATAGTGTTGATTGATTTGGGTAGTACCCATAACTTTATTCATTTTAAGATAGCCAAGTAATTGACTTGCTTCCTATATCCAGTACCAAAGTGTCAATTAATGGTCGTAAATGGAGGAACCATAAATTGGTCTAGAAAGTGACATAATATCAAGCTATCCATGGGAGAATATGTCTTGAATTGTCCAACGCTTTCCATTCCAATGGGTGGTGCAGATGTTGTATTATGAGTCCAATGTCTACAATCTTTGGGTACGATAGCTTTTAAATTTAAATAACTTTTCTTGAAATTTTTTTGGGAAGGAAAGGAAGTTGAATTAAGGGGTATCGTAGGGAAACTAGGAAAGATAATCAACTCTAACAGCATGACAAAGCTTCTAAATAAAGAACAATGGGGCGTAATTGCGTAATTATGTTCACTAGAGGTTCCCACGTTGAAATCATCTATTTCTCCAGATTCCAAAACGTTTTGGACAATCATTCCAAGGTACTTGAGAATCCCAAAGACCTCCCACCTATTCGTGATCATGATCATGCTATTCATCTGATTCCAGGAAGTGTTCCCCCAAACATCAGGCCTTACAAATATCCATATACCCAAAAGAGTGAAATTGAACGTATGGTTGTAGAAATGCTAGAGGTTGGTATAATTCAACCTAGTCAAAGTTCTTTCTCTGTTCCAGTGGTTTTGGTACACAAGAAGGATGGATCAGGGCGCATGTTTCCGGATTATAGGGAGCTCAACAAGATTACTATTAAAGATAAATTTCTCATTCTTGTCATTGATGAATTATTGGATGAATTACATGGAGCAATTTACTTCACCAAGTTGGATCTTCATTCAGGATATCATTAAATCAGAATGAAGACCGAAGACATTCCAAAAACAAAATTTAGAACTGATGAGGGGCATTATGAGTTTTTGGTCATTCCTTTTGGCCTTACCAATGCACCTTCTACATTTCAAGGTTTGATGAATTCCATTTTCAAACCCTTCCTTAGAAAAAATGTGTTAGTATTTTTTGATGGTATACTAATCTACAGCAAGTCTTGGAAGGATCATGTTCAACATGTTGACAGGGTGCTCAAACTATTGGAGGAGAAACAATTATATGCAAAAATCTCCAAATATTTCTTTGGAGTACAAGAGGCAGAATATTTGTGTACTCAATTAGCTCATAGTTCATCTTATCATCCTCAATCTGATGGGCAAATTGATATAGTAAACATTTGTTTGGAAGGATATCTTTGTTGCTTTGTATTCGATAAACAGACACAATGGGTCAAAAAAAAAAACGTGATGAGAGTTGCCAAGGATGCCCGTGCGCAGCCCTAGCTGTTGCTGCTGCACTCAGATCCGTAGCCCCTACTGCTCCTCAGCGGCCTCCTGCTGCTGAGGCCCGACTTCACCTTGTAAGGAGAGATCGCAAACCCTTCCTGCAGCAAGCACACAATCGTTTGCAGTTGCCCTCAATGGCCTTCTGTTGCTGAGGTTCGAGCAATATAGATCCATCAGAGAACGAAGATCATCACACAGATCACCATCAGGAATCGGAAGTAATAGCCAAAGCTTTTGCCTCCGGCAAAGAAAAGACCAGCAATCTCAAAGTTTGTTAAAAGAATGGAAGAAATACTAGATATATCACTCCCTCCAGCTCTCCCACGAAAAGCAACACTCTCCCTGGCAGAACGAGGATTAGTAGGGCAGTTCACTAGGTTGTGGCCATCACCCAAGACTATCCAAAAATGGGTAGAAAGAAACTGGTTGGCTTCAATAAATGGGAAAATTTCAATCAGGTTCTGTGGTAGAGGATATTATACCTTTCATTTCGAGACTAAAGAGGATCGAGACTTGCTATTCAGAAACAGGTCGTATTTTATGGATACAAGGGGGATGTATCTGAATAGTTGGACACAAAACTTTGATCCATAAATGGATGTCCAGGTGTTGTACCTATCTGGGTTAGATTGCCGCATCTCCCTCTCCACTGTTGGGGAGATGATTCATTTAAATCCATAGGTAATGCAGTGGGGAAGTACATAGATAGATGCGAGCCAAAGGAAAATATGCATGTATGCGCTCGAATATGTGTTGAAGTGGATCTAGGGAGAGGACTCCCAAAAGCTATCAAATTCAAAGTGGACTAGTGGATGCACATACAATAGTTGGACTACGAGCAGATTCCCTTCAAATGCAAGGTATGTTATGAATATGGTCATTTCGCAAATAGATGTACAAAAAGAAAAGAAAATGAAAGTGAAAAAAATGAAGGATCTAGAAAATAAATGGGAATAGGTCAAACGAAAAAAATAAAAAAAATAAAAAAATAAAATAAAAATAAAAATTAGTAAACAACAACCAATCCAGCCTCCTTCATAGCCCTCAGCACCCACTGAAGTTCAACCTCTCTCACCAAATGTAGACCTGGCCACTGCTAATCCATTCGATCCACTGGATCTCTCTACTCCCTCATCCCTTGGACCCAAATCTAGATCTATATCTAGAACCAGAACCCCTCACTCCCCCAATCCTTCTCAATCTCCTCACTCCCCTAGAACCTCAAACCCCCACCACTCTTCGCCTCCCTCAGTAGATAGAATCTTTACCAGAAAGCAAGCAAAGGAAGCATTCCCAAACACTGGAAACCAAAAAAAAGTGGGAAGGAAGACAAACAAGGAAATAAGGGATGAAGCAACAGCAAAAGAAATGGCCCTAGGAACGCAACAACATATGGATACTTTCCTAGGAAAAAGCACAGGGAACAATGAGAAAAGCTATCAAAAGGGGAAGGGAACCATGTACCACCCAGCAGGTAAATAATGATAATAGTCTCCTAGAACTACAGAGGAATGGTGACATCTATTAAAGAAAATGCAGCAAGATACATATTAGTAAATGAAAACCCAGATATTTTAATGATCTAGGAGACAAAGGCAGGCAATAAAGACACTGAAAATCTTTTAAAAAGTTCAAAAACTATGAAATGGAAGCTATACAGGTGACAAGAGCGTCAGGGGGTATATGCACAATATGGAAAAAAGGAATATGAGAATTAACCCAAAATAAAACAGATCAGTATTGGATAATAACGGACCTCAGGCAAACCAACACAAAAGAGAGATACAGGGTCATAAATATATATGCCCCCAACAACTATAAGGATAAATAACAATGATGGGCCACATTGAAGGAAATATTAAAGGAAACACAAGCTGGGAAGGTGATTTTAGGAGGAGACTTAAATCTGGTAAGACGTGTTGAGGAAAAATTTGGAGGAATTTATCAAACGGATCCCTCCAGGAACTCTCTAGAAGAAATCATGGAGCAGCACAGCCTTCTGGACATTCCCCCAAACAATGGGAAATACACCTGGAACAACAAAAGAGTAGGTAAAAGCAATATCAAAGAAAGGCTGGATAGAATCTTAATCCAAGAAAGTATAGAAATGGGTTATAGCTCTATCAAATCAAAAATCATTCACACCAATGCATCAAATCATAAACCATTAGCAATAATATTGGGTAAAATGGATAACCAAGGCCTCCTCCCCTTCAGATATAGCTCAACTTGGGACAGCAGCATAGAAAACAGCGAGTTAGTAAAAAAAATATGGGAACCAAGAGTAACAGGTTCACCTCACTACATATGGGAGACAAAAAATAAAAATGTAAGAGCCAAGTTAAAAGAATGGGCAAGATCAAACGAAAACAAACAAACAAACAAAAATGAGTTCCAACAAAAAATGGACAGCATGCAAGCGGAGAAAGAGGGCAAAGAAGAAAGCAAGCAGGACTACTTAAAAGGGAAAGAAATCTTTTGTGAGATTTACAGGGAAAACAGGAAAGAAGAAGAGGAGTCCAGACTGAAGTCCAAAAGTTTATGGCTCAAGGCAGGTGACAAGAACACTTCTTTTTTCCATAATACTATGAAAATCAGAAGTGTTGAAAAGTGTGCAACAAGAAATGCTTGTTGGGAATGCAAGAAGATGATGGAGCTTAGTGGAAAGGAGTTGCCTTCACTAAGTGGGCCCGCAGGCAATTTATGGCGCAAAGTCTATTTTTGGATCACAGCAGGAGTGATCACAGCAGGAGTGATCACAGCAGGAGGGATCACAGCAGGAGGGATCACAACAGAAGGGATCACAGCAGGAGCGATCATAGCAGGAGCGATCACAGTAGGGGTGATCACAGCAGGAGTGATCATAGCAGGAGTGATCAGAGTCTATTTTTAGACTGCTAGTCAAAAATAGAAAAGTCAAATATTATTGTCTCATAATAATATTTAGACTATAAACTTTATCTTATCCTCTTAGAGCACTTTAGTTCGAGCTACAGATGTGGCACATGCAGCTGTCAGAAGGAAATACGTTTTCTTATGAGTCAGTTGAGCTATTGCGTGCAGGACATCAGTTAGAACTCATGTGGTTGAGTTCTGTGGAGTTGGATGAGCAGTTAATGGAGTTGTGTTCAGTTTGACTTAGTTGAACTAGTTGTATTTAGTCTAACTGATCAATAGACTAAGTGATGAGTTGTGTGAATTAGTTATTAATTAATTCACTAATTATTAACTCATAATGCAACTGAAGAATACATTAGTTAACTCAGTGCATGTAGAGTTCAATAGGGACAGGTGTTAGAGGTTGAGATCGCTATCAGTTGTGCATGAGATTGTGCACATGCATGGGATTGAGTTATGCCAATGATCTCTGTGTAGTGTGGGCCAATACCAAGTGAAATATAGCTTGTGCTCACGTGATTTATAGTGTAGGTGATTTTCACAAGGTAAATAGGAGTTTGGATCAGCCATTCTCATTCATTCTCAACAAGTATTGTGCAGTGGAAGCAGGCAAGTAGCGGAGGAGATTTGGAGATCAGATCTAAGCTGTGTTGTGTGTAACAGGTGGAGATAGTACTTAGTACTTGTGAGGAGTATTGTACTATGTTTGTTACATGTTCTCAATCAATATAATATACAGATAGTTGGGGTTTTTAGCGAGATGCTTTCCCCGGGAAAGTACTGTGTTGATATGTGTGATTGATGCTTCTATGTGCGCATGTTATTGTTTCTGCTTCTGTAAATTGATTATCAACGTAGAGGAGGTTATGTATTATGCATGTATTCTGCAATAGTGTATAATCGGGATAATCTCTGTAGAATATGTGTCATATTATTCAAAATTTCTACATGGTATCAAAGCTGCTTGATTTGTAGAAGAGATTTTTACAGGATATCAAGCGAGGATTAATCATCGGATCTATTATTTAGAAAGTGTTTACATTTTATTTCTTTAGGCAGAGTTTGTAATCAGGCCAAGTAGCCTCTGGATTTATCCTTCTTTTGGAAGGTGAGATATCCGGTGAATGCCCAGACAGTCAATCTCTGTACAAGAAATACTTTGTTCTCATGAATTCTAGATCGGAAGTGGTTGAGGTTTTGAGCTGGTGGAATTCAAATTTAATTCCAAAGCAAGAGATAAAACTCAGAAAAATTAAGTGTGAGAATGGAGATAGTATGCCCCAGTATCTCACGAAGTTCACCCAATGCCGAGATGAGCTGGGAAGTGTGGGGGTGACTGTCGGATGAGGATGGTGAGTCTAGCACTCCTTGACCTTCCTAACAATTGGCATAGCTACCAGGACTCGATGAATGGAAGGGAGAAACTACGAGGATGGGAGAGACTTTGGTTGGATCTTGTGCAGGAGGAGATTAGACGGAGCACCAGAGACGGTTCTTCATCCATGCAGGATGAGGAGAACTGTGCCTTAGCGAGTAAGGTGAAGAAGGGGAAGGAGAAGGGTTCTCTTTTCGAATCCAGTTCTTCCAGTAGTGGGAAGTGGTTGGTTTCTTGATAGTGGAGCTTCTTTCCACATCACCGGTGACAAAAGTTTGGTCAGTACTTTGGAGGAGAAATATCTCCAGATACTCATAGGGATGGGTAATGATGAGAAGTATAGTGTCTCAGGTGTAGGCACGGTTATTTTTCAGAGGGAGCATGGAGCTTGCCTTACCTTGACCGATGTCAAGTATGTACCAGGACTGAAGAGAAACTTGGTGTCAATCGCAATGTTGGAAGATAGAGGCTATGATGTAGTCTTCAGTAAGGGAAAGGTTTTCCTTAGACACATCATCACTAGACAGGTGAATCAGATTTGTTCACGGGTCAAGAACCTATATGCTCTTGAGGTTCAAGATCCATGCAAAGCCTTGAGCAGCGAGGCAACTGATGGAGACTCGGTGGTTAAGAGGGAGCGTATATTACCTCTTAGTATGCAGAGCCAGAATAAGTCTCAGACGATTGCGGAGGAGCCACGATTGGTGCAACAGCTTCAGGAGGTTGTGGAGGAGCCACAACAGGGGAAGCTGAGAGGAGATTGAGTAGAGACATCTACTCATCCAGATACCTCCAGTAGGGGGAAACTTCGAGCCAGGTGGGCTGAGGGATTGCATGCAGCCATACCTCCAGGTAGGAGGTGGGGTGATGTGGATTGATCGCCCCAAGGAGGAGGGGCAAGATCCTTGAGGTACCCAACCTCTTGGATGAGACCTTGCTATGGGAGCCCCAATGTGTAGTAGTAGGAACTGATTGATTGGGTAGAGACAGATGTGGATGGAGCGGTAGAGAGAGCGACAGTGCAGGGAATCCCAGGACAGCGCATAGCTAGCAGGCTGCAGCAATGCGAGAGCCACAAGTGTTTTGCACAGTGCTAGGTGGCACAGAGAGGTGTGCAATGGTACGATATGCATGGAGATGTTGCAGTAGCACAGATGTCAGAGAGGGATCACTTGTCAGCAGCAGGTAGAGATTCAGCATCAGAGGGTGTTTCTAGCCCAATAGGGAGGTCAGTTGGGAGGTGCAGTGCGGATGCAATGCTGGGTGATAGAACTAGCAGCAGAACAGATGTAGTCAGAGATCAAAGTGACAGAGGCTAGAGGAGTTAGATACTGAAGAGCACAGAGATGCATAGTTTTCAGTCGACAGAGGCAATAGCAGTTAGAGACTTTGATGACAGAGCAAGTGGACCGGCCAGATGTGTTGCATGGAGAACATTCCAGAGTTACAGGATCGGGTTTGAGAGGAAGCCTTTCTTGTTGAGAGGGAGTGTTGAAAAGTGTGCAACAAGAAATGCTTGTTGAGAATGTAACAAGATGATGGAGCTTAGTGGAAAGGAGTCGCCTTCACTAAGTGGGCCCGCAGGCAATTTATGGCGCAAAGTCTATTTTTTTATCACAGCAGGAGTGATCACAGCAGGAGTGATCATAGCAGGAGGGATCACAGTAGGAGGGATCACAACAGGAGTGATCACAGTAGGAGTGATCACAACAGGAGTGATCACAGTAGGAGTGATCACAGCAGGAGTGATCATAGCAGGAGTGATCAGAGTCTATTTTTAGACTGCTAGTCAAAAATAGAAAAGTCAAATATTATTGTTTCATAATACTATTTAGACTATAAAATTTATCTTATCCTCTTGGAGCACTTTAGTTCGAGCTACAGATGTGGCACATGCAGCTGTCATAAGGAAATACGTTTTCTTATGAGTCAGTTGAGTTATTGCATGCAGGAAATCAGTTAGAACTCATGTGGTTGAGTTCTGTGGAGTTGGATGAGCAGTTAATGGAGTTGTGTTCAGTTTGACTTAGTTGAACTAGTTGTATTTAGTCTAACTGATCAATAGAATAAGTGATGAGTTGTGTGAATTATTTATTAATTAATTCACTAATTATTAATTCATAATGCAATTGAAGAATACATCAGTTAACTCAGTGCATGTACAATTCAACAGGGACAGGTGTTAGAGGTTGAGATTGCTATCAGTTGTGCATGAGATTGTGCACATGCATGGGATTGAGTTATGCCAATGATCTCTCTGTAGTGTGGGCCAATACCAAGTGAAATATAGCTTTTGCTCACGTGATTTACAATGTGGTTGATTTTCACAAGGTAAATAGGAGTTTGGATCAGCCATTCTCATTCATTCTCAACAGGTATTGTGCAGTGGAAGCAGGCAAGTTGCGGAGGAGATTTGGAGATCAGATCTGAGTTGTATTGTGTGTAACAGGTGGAGATAGTACTGAGTACTTGTGAGGAGTATTGTACTATGTTTGTTACATGTTCTCAATCAATATAATATACAGATAGTTGGGGTTTTTAGCGAGATGCTTTCCCCGGGAAAACACTGTGTTGATATGTGCGATTGATGCTTCTATGTGCGCATGTTATTGTTTCTTCTTCTGTAAATTGATGATCAACGTAGAGGAGGTTATGTATTATGCATGTATTCCACAATAGTGTATAATCGAGATAATCTATGTTGAATGTGTCATATTATTCAAAATTTCTACAAGAAGAGCTAGAAATCAGATAGAAAAGATCCAAGTGGAAAATCAAGAAGTTAAAGGAGCAGAAGAAATAAAAAAAGTAGCTCACAAGAAATTCAAAGATCTACTGTCAGCCACAAAAGAAATGGCTGAGTATGAAGAAATTTTGTAGCACACAAAAAAGAAAATAAAAAAAAAGAACAAAACGCAGATTTGTGCAAAGAACCAACAGAGGAAGAGATAGTGGAGGCCATATGGAGCCTGCATCCGGATAAAGCACCAGGGCTAAACGGTTTCACCACGGCCTTCTTTAGAAATCACTGGTATACAATCAGAAAGTACTTCATAAGAATGGTGAAGAATGCTTTCAAAAAATAAAGTTGGTAGGCAACACAAAATCCCCCTATCTGGCTCTTGTCCCAAAAGAGTCAATTTCCACCACTTTCAATAGGTTCAAGCCTATCTCTCTCTGTAATTCTTCTTATAAGATAATAACAAAAATAGTGGCAAATAGAATTAAGAAAGTGTTGCCCCTAATCATATCAGAAAATCAAGGAGGGTTTGTGCCAAACCGGCAAATTATTGATAATGTCATAATTGTCCAGGAAGTTGTCCACTCCACTATTCAAAGCAAGAAAAAGGTATGATAATCAAATTATACATGGAAAATGCCTTTGATAGAGTCAGCCACCCATATCTAATGGTTCTCCTCAAGAAACTTGGCTTCTCTAAATAAATAACAGGAGTGATACAGGAATTCATCTCCACCCCATGGATAGCCCCACTCATAAATGGAAGACCCAGTGACTACTTCCAAAGCACTAGAGGTCATAGGCAAGGTTTCCCTATCTCCCCTTTTCTTTACATAATAATGGCAGAGACCTTAACCAGAGCTTTGGAAGCCCAGAGGAAATAAAGAACTATAACAGGGCTAAGAATAGCAAAAGGAATAAAAACCATAAACCATTCCTTGTTTGTGGACGACACTCTGTTGCTAGGAGGAGCATCAACAACAATAGACAGAAGATTCAAAAAAACTCTGGATAAATTTCTTCAAGTGTTAGGTGGGTTATTAAACAACACAAAGTGCAGGATCTATGGCTAGAATATTCTGCCTAGAATCATGCAAAGGATATCCCAAATCATGGAAATCCCAGCACAAGAAAAATGGAGCCATTTCCTCTACTTGGGACTCCCAATCTCAAAAGAAAGCATGAAAGTAGAAATATGGACAAAAGAGATTGAAAAAACGCAAACTAAGATAAAGAATTGGGGAATGATGTGCTTAAACTGGCTGGAAGGGTGATACTAATTAAAGTTCTCCTTGTTGCACTACTGATTTATCAATATCCTATAATCATGGAACTAGCAAGCGCCCACAAACAGATGGAGTTAATCTTAAGAAGCTTTCTATGGCAAGGTGGGAAGCAAGAAAACAAGAAGTTCAACTTGGTCAGGTGGGAACAAGTAGTGTTACCATATGAAAAAGGAGGAAAATCCATCTGGCTGCCTGGACTCATGAATGCAGCTCTTGGAATGAAAATAGTGTGGAGACTCATTACAGGTAAAGGGAGTTGGTGGAAAAAAATCCTCATTAACAAATACATGGATGGATCCAAGGAAAAATTGTTGAAGGGAAACATCCCAATCAGACAAAGTACCCAAGTATGGAAGCTAGTCAAAAAATTAATCCATTAATCAGCAACCACATCTCAAAAATTTCAGGTAACGGAAAAAAAATTTCAAATTCGGAGGACAGGGTCATGGGGAAAGACCAAATTCAGAATTACCCGAAAGTTGACGGCATACAAGAATGGCTGAAAGGAAAAGGATTCAACACTCTACATTCAATCTCGTTATGGAATCAAAAGGAATGGCAGGAGTGGAAAATCCCAGCCATACCAGCAAATCTGGAAGGACAATGGACAAAAATCAAACAACATTTAAAAGGGGTAGCTCCAATTCACTATGATGAGGAAGACATTTATCTATGGGATCCAAGCAACGGGCGTTACACAATTAAATCTAGATATAATATCCTCCAAGAGTAGATTAATCATCAGGAATGGGACTCCTCGAAACTAGCTTGGAAATCTGAACGTTTGCCAAAGATAAAAATCTTCATATGGACTCTTTTAAAAGGGAAGATTTTAACCAATGAAAATTTAAAAAAAAGGGGCTTCCAAGGGCCATCACAATGCCCTTTATGCTAGCAAGCGGAAGAAAACATTTAGCACTTATTCCAAGAGTGCAAATTCTCAAAAGAGTGATGGGAGCAGTTTATACAGCCACTGGAAATTAACATAAACTTTGAAAAAACTATTGCCGAAATTTCTCGGAACTCTTGAGAAAGCATACCCTTATGCAACAAAGAAGAAAGCCACAATTCTAAGAATGTGGAAATTTATCCCAATAGTCCTACGTTGGCAAATTTGGCCGACTCGAAATAAGTGCATTTTCAAAAACCAAAACCCAAGAATTGGGAAAACACTCTCAAAAACTTGGGGACTGACTTCCAATTTTCTCAACGCAAAAGGCACTGCACCAACGGACTACAGTATTCTCCAACAAGAGGAAAGGGACTGGCTCAGCAAAGCCATATTAGACAACAATGGTCAAAAGGGACAGAGAAAAGAAAACTCAAAAAAAAAAACTGGAAATTAAGAATGACTGAAGAGGAACTGGAAAGCTGGAAAAAACTTCATAATAGACATTGTATGCATTTTGATGGAGCCTCAAATAATAATCCAGGAAAGGCAGGAGCTGATGGAATAATTTATTATCCAAATGGGGAAAAAATAATCACTTATGAATGGGGACTGGGACAAATGTCAAATAATTAGGTGGAAGCATACAGTTTACTAATGGGAACAAGACTGATTAAAAAAAGAGAAATCTAAAATCCTATAATTATAGGAGACTCAGCCATCATATTCGGGGTAATGGTTCGAAACAAGAACCCAAACAACGAGTTTATGAGTAGAATCATCAAAAGAATCAAAAGGAATTTAGTAGGCTCCGGAAATGCAACCTTCAAACATGTCTTGAGGATACATAAACAGCAAGTGAACCACCATGCAAATCAAGCTGTGGAGAAAGAAGAAGGAATAATCAGAGGGAATCAAGAATAATATCATCACACTATGCCATAATTACCATCGAAAAATGATAAGCCCAAAGTTCTGGAATACCAAGGGATAAAGCAGGCGGATAAAATGGAAAAATCAAAGTATTGAAAGCAAAGCAAATCAAAGAATCCACATCCAACGAGAAAAACAAAAAAAACTTGGACAGCCAAAGGAAAAATCATGACAGTAGGGAGTCGCACATGAATGATGTCAATGAAGGCATCTCGGATCACAAGATTCATGAGATAAAAATTATAGGCATTGGGAAAAATCGTGGCAGTAAATCTAGGAAGGACGATCGCTCTCAAGTGGCAGCCTCCAACTACAAATTCAGGGGGCAGAACAGGCTATAAGAGAAATGGTAAGGTATCTATTAGCAAGTATGACTGTGTCCTCAGAGAGACCATTGTCAAGCACAAAGATTTTTATTTTAGTCCCTTCTTGTATCTTAAATCCATAGTTGTTATCCCTTAGAACATTGTATTCTCCATCGCACAGCTCTCTGTCTCACCTCAGCATGCCCAACATCCTCTCATCATTGTAATTGATCTCTATTTCATTTTCGCAGATCATCCCATAGTCTCAATGTAATCTCGGTCGCACCACTGGCTATCAGTCCCTTGCCTCTGGCTCACCTCAGCACACCCAGCATCCTCTCATCACAGTAATTGATCTCTGTCTTATTTTCACTCCTCCATTTCCGCAGATCATCCCTTAGCCTCATTGTAATTTCAGTCGCACCACTGGCCATCAGTCCCTTGCCTCTCTCCATATTGTCACCGTTGTCATTTTTCAAAAGATTTTTATTAGCAGGCTCACCCCCAAGCTCGTCATCCAGGCCTCTGCTATCACTCAGCAAGGCAGGACTGCACGTGCTCAAAGGCTAGCAAGCAGCAGTATAAGGAAAGCTACAGCAGAAAAAACAAGAATCAGGGAGACAAGCAAAGCAAGAGGAAGGAGCATTAAAATGGAGCTTAATCCCAATGATAAGGCATTGAGGAATGACTCTTGCCCAACATGCAAGGGAAATAAGATCATGATAAATTGGTTGCAACAGTCATTAAAGGATCTCCGAAGTGAAATGCGGATGGAGCACAGTTTCCAGAAGCGCAATATGGCAGTTCATAAAGAAGAGATCATGGCTCTGAAATCTAAGTGCAAGCACTTAGTGGAAGCAGTGGACTACTATAAAAGCAAAGCCACTAGCAGTGAAGGGAATAACTTAGTCAACAACAACAACATGCACCAAGCGGCCCAGGACTACTCAGTTTATAAACCATAAATCTCAGTGAATATATGTTATGCAAATTTGTTTTCTTAGTTGGTCAATATGTCAAGCAGTACTCTAAAATAGCTAAAAAAAACTTATGAACTTTTGATACTAAGCACAGGAGAAAGGTCTGCGTGCCTATCTTACTACTCAGTCTATCATATCAGAATAGCGGAATGTAAAAGGAACTTGCTCCAAGACTTTTTTTTGGTAATATAACATCTATCTGAACTTATGAAAAAAAAAACAAACACAATGGGTCAAGTGGTTGACTCTGGCTGAATGGTGGTACAACACTTCCCTCCATACTGCAGCAAAAATGACCCCATTTATGGCACTTTATGGATATCATCCATCGTCCACTACATCATCTTTCAAAGAAAATTCTAAAGTTCAAGCAATGGAAGATCACATTGAGCATCAACAACAAGTTCTCAAACTCTTAAAGGATAACCTCACTTTGGTGCATAATAAAATGAAACAACAGACATATCAACATCGCAGTGAAAGAATTTTTTATGTAGGTGACTGGGTATTTCTATGACTACAACCATACAAACAAAAGTCCCTCAAGCAAGCTAAGAAGGATAATAAATTATCACCAAAGTATTATGGTTTGTACAAGGTGTTACAAAATATTGGTACTATGGCATACAAATTGGAGCTTCTTGCATCTTCCCGAGTGCACCCAGTTTTCCATGTTTCATGCTTGAAGAAGGTTATAGGTGAGAATATCCTAATTCAAACAATATCTTCAGAGCTTGACGAGGAAGGAGAAATCATATTGGAACCGAAATCAGTCACAAAAACAAGAAATCGACAGCTACGAAATTGATCAATTTTAGGGTATCTCATCAAGTGGAAGAACTTACCCGCTGAAGATTCCACATGGGAGGATGAGAATTTTATGCAGAAGCATCCATAACTACTCAAGCATTCAGGACAACACTTTTTCAAGGAGAGGGGCATGTTAGGTCCCTATAGTGCTAGTGTAACCCCTTATTGTTATTATTGCAACCCCCTTATTGTATTATTGTGCCCATATAGTCCCCATGTTGTTATTATTATGAACCATATAAGCTCACTATTGTTATTGTTGTGCCCCTACAATATTATTGTTATGTAGGCTCTGATTGTGTTGGGTCCCCTTAGACTCCTATATAGACAAAGGAGGTCTTGTCATTTGTATCATCTAAGAATTGTTCATTTGTGTAATGTAAAGGAGGTTGCCCCCTTCAAGAGGCTGATTTTTAAGTCGTTGATCTACCTTTACTATCTTTTTGTGAGATCGTTTCATAACAACTAAATTTGAACAAAATTGAAGGCTTCTTCCCAGATGAAAACACGGATAGAAAACCTAGAACAACTTCATTAACCCATTCATCAAGTTTATAACCTAATAAAACCTAAAGCATGGAAATGATTTGTCTTTTCATTTTAGGAATGATAGTGGTGGAATATGGTGGATTATGATGAGGCAATAAACTCCTTATGGTAAAAATGCTTCAAATATGTTGGTTGTTTCTTGGAAGGTTAGTTTATGATAGATTTGTGTTAGGGATTCAATTGAAAACAAGTCCATGAGAGCTAGAGGATTGAGTTGCGTGGCTTGGAGAATAGATTTTGGTGTGACATAAAACAATATTTCTCCATTTATAGATACTTCAACTTTTTTATTGGGAAGGTATTTATTTTCACACCAAGAAACAAATTCAGGAAAGTGGTATGTCTGAGGAAAAATGAACTGGGGTAACATGGACTTCCAATTACCAAATTCATCTCTTACATCTTCATATTTCTGGAATTCCCAATTTTGTAATTCGAGTAAATTGAATTCACATTTGGTCTTAATGATTTTAAAATATACATCTACAAGGTGCAATTCATCTAAGTTTGGGACTATGGGAAACATTGTGTTCTTAATTTTTTCCTTACTCTTTCCCTTCTGATTACTCATTTTGAATTAAAAAGAGAGAAGGAGACTATGAAAAACCAGTGAATTTTCCTACTGCCTGACATAATTGACTGTGAAATTTTAAAACCTTTATGCTTTAGAGCACTCCCATAAACACTCATAACATGAAGGAAATGATAAGGAAAATATGGAATGATATGGATTTAGAGAATATTTGATTTATCGTTAGTGAATTTAACATTTGGCACGTCTAACCGGTAATTCAAAGGTTAGCGGGAATGATATGCCACATAACCACTAATTTCGGTTGTTAGCATCAGAGTTAGTTGTGGAAAATTTATTGGAGTGTGGTGTCAATGGAAAATTAGTGGCATACATCTAGTGGAAATATGGCAAGGAAATACAGGACAAATAGCTAGTCGGTAGGTCATTTGCGGGGGTGAGGGTATGATGGTAAGTGATATAGGTGAGGGGGTGTGCAATCCATACACGCTCAACATGTATCCACGAGAGGCTTTCTAAAACACTCAATTGCATTTCTCCCCTATTAAACTTCGGGAATGCGGGGGGTTCCCGCAATTGATAATGAGGCTTTGATCTCGATGGAGAAAATCGTCGTCATTGAAATTGACTCAATTTTTAATCAACGCTTTTATTGGGTGGAAAATATAAATTTAAACTACGATAATTAAAAACTCCTATATGGAAATTTATCAAATGATGTCTAATGTATCTTATTACACCATTTTTACATTTTTTCTTTGTCTATAAAAACATGAGGTAAAAAAAAGTTACAACATCAGCTCCATCTAGGGACTACTTCCCCCTGCGGGATGCAAAGAACATGAAAATCCATGTGGCTTCTCCTCGAGCTATGGAGTCACTATTGTAGGAAATCACACTTTCTCTAAATATATAAATCACACCAATCATTTACAATGATAATAAAATAAATTTGCTAATTACTAAATATAGTGTTTCAAATATTGCCCATTGATTGGAAATGAGAAATATTCTCCTTATAAATTTTTAAGAATGAAAGTACTATTTCCTTTGATTTATGTAAATTTTAAAGGTCCCAACTAGATATTATAAAAATTCTCATGCTTTCCTTTCTCTTATCTTCTTCCATCCCATCTTAATATTAGGTCTCCTTGTCTGAAATCTCTCTCTCTCTCGCTCACTCTCCTATCAAATAAACTTTTCATCTTATTCTGATATCGTAGGAGTTTGTGTTGAACTCGTCTGCATTGATTAAGTTCAATAATATGATTGATTATTTTTGAGAAATCATTAGCTTACTCGTAGGAATATTGCAATAATTTCATGACTGTGAATGCCAATTGAGTAGGAAAAATGGCCCCAATTCCATAGACTAGCTGAAATGGAGATTTTCCCGTAGATCTTTTAGGTGAAACTCTGTTTGCCCAAACTACATACTTCAAATTAATGTCCCAATTTCTTTTATGATCTTCTAACACATTCATAATAACTTTAATCAAGCTTTTGTTTGATGATGTTGCTAGTCCATTCCCTTGTGGATAGTATGGTGTAGAGTGATGTAAAGAAATTTGGTATTTTTTACAAAACTCGTCAAAAATTTTTTAGCATATCTAAAAGACAAGGTGTTTTCGCAGCGCATAAACTTTTTAGCAGTTTCGCAGCGACATTTGTTTTAGTAATTTCGTAGCTAAAGCATTGACCTTGAATTGGCTGCGCTGCGAAATTGGGAAATGACAGATATTTAAGATTGTCCCGGAAACTAACTATGACACACAAAATCTGGGTGAAACAGAAGCTGCTTGTATTTCAAATAATGGACCTGTTGATGTCATTAGTATGAATGGTGGATTTGTTTCTTTCTTGAGTAAGTGGGAGCAGGTTCATGAATCTTGTTTTAATCTGCATGTCAGTAATGCAAGTGAGCGGGATTCATCACCAATGTTTAAAGTCCAAGGTTGGCTTTCTGCTGGGAAAATTCTCCGAAGCTATAGATATTTGTATTGTAGCATGGCTGTTTTGGCCAGATGAACGCTGTAGCAAAAAGTCTAGGAGGTCACAGTACTGCTGCTTCCTGTATGGCGTTCTCAAGGTTTGGTGAGGCAGGCAAATCACAGTTGACAGACTTGAAACAAATAAATGTGTAACACCCCTTTCCAATATTTCAAGGTTGTGCTGGTCATTTTGGATACTGTTCATCACCTTCAAGCTTAGGAACATGCAATGCCAAGAAAACAGAAATGGAGACAATCCTCATGCATGTGTCTGTGACGGATGCTCCTCATCAGGTGTGATAAAGGAAACTTCCTTCCAAAAACAATCTAATCAGGTAACTACAAAATTCCCAAACTTGGGTGTTCTAGATCGATTTGTAAGTCCTGTAGATCTAGTGCAGAAGAACACGAGCTTGCCTTCTCAGACCCTGCCTTCACCTTCGACGGGAAATTTTGACTTTTCAGTTGAGATGAAGAACAGGGTGTATTTAAACAACATTTTAACTCGTAAATGGGTGATAAAAGAATTTTGCAGTCAGCTTCCGAGGATGCGCACCCTTTTAAAGGGCACCTGCAAACAAACATGTCTTTGTCAGTTGCAAGCAAACATATTAATCAGCAGCCATTATTCAATGGTTCAGAGAAAACATTGATGGATCTAAGAAATACAGGGGTTTTTAAAATGACTGATATAAATGAAAATGGCGTGAATGTTATTAAGCACGTTGTTTCATTATTAATGCATATATTAAAGACATGAAAGTGCTCTTTTGAGATGCGGTGATCAATGCCAAATGTCAAGTAGTTTTATAAGAGTTTGATTGCTACAAGACCGCCATTATTAGTGGCACAAGAGCTGGTATTAGATTAACTGGTGCCGTTAAAAGATAAGTGCGCATTAAACAAAAACAAAAGAAGGATGGCGCCATTCCTAGAAAGAGAGGAGAAATCGCTGTCGTAAAGACAAGGAAGCAAATGGCAGAGCTCGAAATAGACGAGTTTCCTCTGTCAAGGTGGATGCGATGTTGTCTTCTACAAACGTGGTAACGTGCCAGTTACACGCTCCAGCTGTTGGCTTAGAGAAGGAGGATTGTCATATATTTTTAGTGCTCACTTAAAAACCACGGGTCAAGAAAATAGCATTAACAGAAGATGTGATATTGGAAAGCTTAGCACGGCATCTAATGTCTCAAATATTGCGGCTTCTTATGTCAAATTCATAGAATCGGGGGTGCATCGCCGGATTGACTTGATATTACACATTTTTCCAGCTATATGAAAAATCCGATTTGGTGTGATATCCAGTGGCTTCTGCAATAGGTAAAACACAATTCGATGAACCAGAATTCATTAAGGGGATCGGCAGTCACGTGTATTTTCTTCTGTTCCTTTACAAAGGGTGATACTCCTTGAAGTCAGCTGATATCTGAAGAATTATCTGTTACATAATTTTGAACCCGACAACGCAACCTTTGAGTATCTTATGTCTATGATTTTAATGGCGAAGGAAAGGCTTTCATGACCGGGACAATGCATTTGAGAGTTTCTTAAGATGAGTTTGGCTACTGAAACAGCAGGAAAGAAACCTAAACCTAGTAGAGAAATGAATTACTTGATTGCTATGTCATTTTGTATACTTATCATTCTGGGGACCGAAAAGAAAATTATTATCTCTGTTTCTGGCTAGGGCCGCAGAGCATAATGGATGACTGAATGACTGCTACTCGGTTAGTGAACACGATGGTAAATTCTTTAAAGGGAAAACCTGTACAGGGTCATATTGTTCAAAGAAAAGAGCCTGTTGAATTTGTTGGTCTTTTCTCAAACATGATAATTTTGAAGAGTGGATTGAGTACTGCACTACAGTAGGCACAGGGAGCCATATTCAGCAAACAATATAAAGTTTATCAAGAATCATGGAATTAAGCTATTTCATTTTGGGATCGAAGGAAACAAGGAGCCTTTTGTGAATATACCAGAGGATGTTATATGAGAAACATTGAAGGTTTTATTGGATGTTGGGAATCATCTTGTGCTGAAATCATAAGCCAGAACCAAAATTCTTCAGCGCTCAATAATACTATCTGACAGGGGACGGATAAGAAGAGTAAAGTTGGTACATGTCATAAATTTTTATGAATACCTGTGATTGACTGGTTTGAAATCAAATGTTGCGGATCAACACTTTGTTGATGTGTTTGATATATCCAGCTCTAAGTAGTCAAGCTGTGTATCAATGTGTTTCTGAGATTATAAGTTGGAGCCAAAATTCTTCACCTACATAATATTGAGCCATGTCTGGTAATCTGAAGCATATAAATTTTCTCATAGTTATATGGATTATGACCAGCTGGAGAAACGCAGTCCTATTCAGGCTTAAACTCATTGTGGCTAGTGCTTATGCGCACCATTATAATTATGCTCGGATGCACAAGGTTTATGACAAGTAAAAAGCTGTATTGTTGGCGGACATGACAAACATAAATGGACTTGTTGCAGCTGGTGTAGTTCCATTTCCTTTCAAGTTTACAGATGTAGTGACTACTACTACACACAAGTCACTCCGTGGTCATCATGCTGCAATAATATTTTATGGAAAGGGTATCAAAGAAATCAACAGGCAGGGGCAAGAGGTTAAGTATGACTATGAGGAAAGGATTAACACAGCTGTGTTCCTTGGTCCTCAAGGTGGTTTTCACAATCATACCATAACTGGCTTAGCTGATTGCTTTTAAATAAGTAACTCCCTCAGAGTATAAGGCATATCAAAGGCAGGTTCTCAGAAATTGTGCTCATTTTTGCTAAGTGTTTAAGTGAAAGAGGTTATGGACTTGTTTATAAGATTCATTCCAGAGGCAATGGCCTATTTCACAGGCTTGGCAATACCACAAGTTCAGCATGCAATTCAAGTTGTTGATAAAGTAAGAGGGATGGAGTGACCTCTTGATGTGTTACAAGTTTCATTGGATGCCACTGTTGGAAACCAATGCAGCCATAAGCACAGTGTTAGCATAAACCAGCAAAGAAGGCTGTGTTTTCTAAATCACACAGCAGTTTCGTAGCGCGCTACAAAACTGCTGTAGGTGATGATTTTAAAAGCACAGAGCAGCTAGTGTGATACCGTGAGCAGGAGATAAGGAAGAGAAACACTTGTTTATCAATACCATCTACAGCAAAATCAGAAACATGTCAGCATTCCATACCTGGGGTTATTAAAAGACTTGGGAACATGTTGCTACACTTTCGGAGAAGGTTGGGAGACAGAGACCATTAAAATAGGAGCACATCTTCTGGTCAATAAATGAGCCATCAGCGCTTTCAAGCATCCCAAGTCAGCATTCATTGCATCTGTAACTCAGCCATATCAGATTAATTGAAGGAGGACAGCTGTCAAAGCATTCAAGAAAACATCAAGCATACGAGGAGAATGAAATTAGTATTTTAGTTTAATTAGGATTGTGTGTAATTATAGTTCAGCATGTTTATAATTAATGCAGTAGTTAAAAGCATGTAGGAGTAGTTAATAGCCACCTTCGAGGCTCACCTCATGCTGGAGGAGGAAGCTCGAGGTGGGGGAGTTTGCTTGCCTATATAGGGATCAGATTGGAATGTAAAAAGGGTTGGATACTTTATAGAAAAACAGTGTTGTTTTGGGCCATTGTAAGACCTTTTTGACAGTAATAGTAAAACAGAGTTATTCTCTTCTCAAGATTCTCGAAGGATTGTCATGTTCAAATGTAGTGATGGTGTTTTATACTTTATGTTATTTTATAGTCTTGTTGTATGCAATCACTCAGAATTCATAATTATATGCTCTGACTTCCTGTGTATTCAGCAAGCTATGTTTTGGTGGAGTATGTTTGACATGTAATGCTAAGAGCCTTGATTTCCATGAGATCACTGTGTTTTCCTTGTTTACTTAATATTATAGACTCCATAGCCCAATGAGAGCCAGTTTGATGTGTTTCCAACCAGTTATGCTTTCATAAGTGAATAAAGAGTTAGCCATCTAGTGTTTGAAGGATTTTATCAAGAGTTGTGAGAGAGCCCTCTCTGATCAAAGAGGCTAATCTTTGGTCTAAAGATAGGTTGAAATAGTTACATGAAATCTTGCTTGGTTGCAGCCCTCAGTAGTGATTTTGTGATAACATTTTGGTGCGTCTGCCGGGAACTTAAGATTGGATTTCTGAAGGTAGCAGGAGTTCAAATGATTTTCAAGGCTGTAAAACTACCTTGGCGACTCCATTGTTGAAGAATTCAAGGTTTATACATTCATGGTGATTCCACTGGAGTTATGAAAGACCCAGAAGCTGACATTCTTTGTTCAAGGTATGCATGCATAGATTTCTCAGGAATTCATGGTTTTCCAAACCATTTTCCCAAGGATGAATATTTTCTAAGGAATGGTCCCAAATACAACGGAGAAGATTTGAGTTTAACCTTGGATCATATTTCAGATTTCTGTCATTTTGCTGAGCTTCTTAGAGTTAAACATGAGGATGTTTGCATAAGGTTATTTTATGATTCACTCCAAGGGAAATGCAAACAGTGGGTTGAATGCTTGCCTGCCAAGTCCATTAAGTCATTGCCAGACTTTTGGCTTATGTTCTTGGAGGAATGGATAGATAAGTCAGAGGTGGAAGTAAACTCTCCTTCAGTTGAAGGTTTTAAACAGTGGAATGATGACCATAATAAAGAAGAAACAAATGAATCTTTTTCTTTGTCCCTGTCCTCATATCTGAAATCTTTTGACTGCAAGTCAGAGGATAAGATGAAATTTTTTGATGAATTTGCCAAAGACATTGAGAAAGAAATTGAAGGTTTAGAAGGACAAATTCAGGCATACAATTTTCATGATCATGATCATTATTCCCAGAAATTTTTTATGACTGAACGCAAGGAGACTATGCTGGTTCCCCTCTCTTTTACGATTGAGGAACTGAACACTGTGGTTGAAGATCAGTTTGCACAGCTGGAAAGTGTCGTGGAAGGACAAGCTGATCATGTGTTCTGGGATCCTGTAGCTGATTATATGGAAGAGTTTTACTCTCCAGTGTTTCAGTTTACCTATGAAGATCGGAGAGTACTTCAGTGGCAGCGGTCTTTACACTATCACATTAGTTCTGAAATCCGATACAGTCAGAGAAAATTTCAGTGGCAGCGGTCATTACACTGTCATATTGGTTCTGAACTCCGGGACAGGCAAAGAAATCAAATGTCAGATAAAGTAAATGATTGGCTGCATTGGAAGTTTCATATTGATTGAGCTGAAGAAGTTGAAATGGTTAGGGTAGGTAGGTAGGTAATTGCAAATAAGCTCAAGGTTGACTGAGCATTTATTTTTCAGTAGAGGTAGCTTTCTTTCTCCTACAGTCATGATGGTCAAGCAAATTTCTGTCTGTCACAAATGGACGAGGCACTGGAGCTGCATGTTCTTAGCGCACCACAAGGGCACACTATCCCAAGTGGAGCCACTGTTATCACTAAAAAGTCTGTTGTCAAAATTTTTTTAGCATATCTAAAAGACAAGGTGTTTTCGCAGCGCATAAACTTTTTAGCAGTTTCGCAGCGACATTTGTTTTAGTAATTTCGTAGCTAAAGCATTGACCTTGAATTGGCTGCGCTGCGAAATTGGGAAATGACAGATATTTAAGATTGTCCCGGAAACTAACTATGACACACAAAATCTGGGTGAAACAGAAGCTGCTTGTATTTCAAATAATGGACCTGTTGATGTCATTAGTATGAATGGTGGATTTGTTTCTTTCTTGAGTAAGTGGGAGCAGGTTCATGAATCTTGTTTTAATCTGCATGTCAGTAATGCAAGTGAGCGGGATTCATCACCAATGTTTAAAGTCCAAGGTTGGCTTTCTGCTGGGAAAATTCTCCGAAGCTATAGATATTTGTATTGTAGCATGGCTGTTTTGGCCAGATGAACGCTGTAGCAAAAAGTCTAGGAGGTCACAGTACTGCTGCTTCCTGTATAGCGTTCTCAAGGTTTGGTGAGGCAGGCAAATCACAGTTGACAGACTTGAAACAAATAAATGTGTAACACCCCTTTTCCAATATTCCAAGGTTGTGCTGGTCATTTTGGATACTGTTCATCACCTTCAAGCTTAGGAACATGCAATGCCAAGAAAAAAGAAATGGAGACAATCCTCATGCATGTGTCTGTGACGGATGCTCCTCGTCAGGTGTGATAAAGGGAAACTTCCTTCCAAAAACAATCTAATCAGGTTATTACAAAATTCCTAAACTTGGGTGTTCTAGATCGATTTGTAAGTCCTGTAGATCTAGTGCAGAAGAACACGAGCTTGCCTTCTCAGACCCTGCCTTCACCTTCGACGGGAAATTTTGACTTTTCAGTTGAGATGAAGAACAGGGTGTATTTAAACAACATTTTAACTCGTAAATGGGTGATAAAAGAATTTTGCAGTCAGCTTCCGAGGATGCGCACCCTTTTAAAGGGCACCTGCAAACAAACATGTCTTTGTCAGTTGCAAGCAAACATATTAATCAGCAGCCATTATTTAATGGTTCAGAGAAAACATGGATGGATCTAAGAAATACAGGGGTTTTTAAAATGACTGATATAAATGAAAATGGCGTGAATGTTATTAAGCACGTTGTTTCATTATTAATGCATATATTAAAGACATGAAAGTGCTCTTTTGAGATGCGGTGATCAATGCCAAATGTCAAGTAGTTTTATAAGAGTTTGATTGCTACAAGACCGCCATTATTAGTGGCACAAGAGCTGGTATTAGATTAACTGGTGCCGTTAAAAGATAAGTGCGCATTAAACAAAAACAAAAGAAGGATGGCGCCATTCCTAGAAAGAGAGGAGAAATCGCTGTCGTAAAGACAAGGAAGCAAATGGCAGAGCTCGAAATAGACGAGTTTCCTCTGTCAAGGTGGATGCGATGTTGTCTTCTACAAACGTGGTAACGTGCCAGTTACACGCTCCAGCTGTTGGCTTAGAGAAGGAGGATTGTCATATATTTTTAGTGCTCACTTAAAAACCACGGGTCAAGAAAATAGCATTAACAGAAGATGTGATATTGGAAAGCTTAGCACGGCATCTAATGTCTCAAATATTGCGGCTTCTTATGTCAAATTCATAGAATCGGGGGTGCATCGCCGGATTGACTTGATATTACACATTTTTCCAGCTATATGAAAAATCCGATTTGGTGTGATATCCAGTGGCTTCTGCAATAGGTAAAACACAATTCGATGAACCAGAATTCATTAAGGGGATCGGCAGTCACGTGTATTTTCTTCTGTTCCTTTACAAAGGGTGATACTCCTTGAAGTCAGCTGATATCTGAAGAATTATCTGTTACATAATTTTGAACCCGACAACGCAACCTTTGAGTATCTTATGTCTATGATTTTAATGGCGAAGGAAAGGCTTTCATGACCGGGACAATGCATTTGAGAGTTTCTTAAGATGAGTTTGGCTACTGAAACAGCAGGAAAGAAACCTAAACCTAGTAGAGAAATGAATTACTTGATTGCTATGTCATTTTGTATACTTATCATTCTGGGGACCGAAAAGAAAATTATTATCTCTGTTTCTGGCTAGGGCCGCAGAGCATAATGGATGACTGAATGACTGCTACTCGGTTAGTGAACACGATGGTAAATTCTTTAAAGGGAAAACCTGTACAGGGTCATATTGTTCAAAGAAAAGAGCCTGTTGAATTTGTTGGTCTTTTCTCAAACATGATAATTTTGAAGAGTGGATTGAGTACTGCACTACAGTAGGCACAGGGAGCCATATTCAGCAAACAATATAAAGTTTATCAAGAATCATGGAATTAAGCTATTTCATTTTGGGATCGAAGGAAACAAGGAGCCTTTTGTGAATATACCAGAGGATGTTATATGAGAAACATTGAAGGTTTTATTGGATGTTGGGAATCATCTTGTGCTGAAATCATAAGCCAGAACCAAAATTCTTCAGCGCTCAATAATACTATCTGACAGGGGACGGATAAGAAGAGTAAAGTTGGTACATGTCATAAATTTTTATGAATACCTGTGATTGACTGGTTTGAAATCAAATGTTGCGGATCAACACTTTGTTGATGTGTTTGATATATCCAGCTCTAAGTAGTCAAGCTGTGTATCAATGTGTTTCTGAGATTATAAGTTGGAGCCAAAATTCTTCACCTACATAATATTGAGCCATGTCTGGTAATCTGAAGCATATAAATTTTCTCATAGTTATATGGATTATGACCAGCTGGAGAAACGCAGTCCTATTCAGGCTTAAACTCATTGTGGCTAGTGCTTATGCGCACCATTATAATTATGCTCGGATGCACAAGGTTTATGACAAGTAAAAAGCTGTATTGTTGGCGGACATGACAAACATAAATGGACTTGTTGCAGCTGGTGTAGTTCCATTTCCTTTCAAGTTTACAGATGTAGTGACTACTACTACACACAAGTCACTCCGTGGTCATCATGCTGCAATAATATTTTATGGAAAGGGTATCAAAGAAATCAACAGGCAGGGGCAAGAGGTTAAGTATGACTATGAGGAAAGGATTAACACAGCTGTGTTCCTTGGTCCTCAAGGTGGTTTTCACAATCATACCATAACTGGCTTAGCTGATTGCTTTTAAATAAGTAACTCCCTCAGAGTATAAGGCATATCAAAGGCAGGTTCTCAGAAATTGTGCTCATTTTTGCTAAGTGTTTAAGTGAAAGAGGTTATGGACTTGTTTATAAGATTCATTCCAGAGGCAATGGCCTATTTCACAGGCTTGGCAATACCACAAGTTCAGCATGCAATTCAAGTTGTTGATAAAGTAAGAGGGATGGAGTGACCTCTTGATGTGTTACAAGTTTCATTGGATGCCACTGTTGGAAACCAATGCAGCCATAAGCACAGTGTTAGCATAAACCAGCAAAGAAGGCTGTGTTTTCTAAATCACACAGCAGTTTCGTAGCGCGCTACGAAACTGCTGTAGGTGATGATTTTAAAAGCACAGAGCAGCTAGTGTGATACCGTGAGCAGGAGATAAGGAAGAGAAACACTTGTTTATCAATACCATCTACAGCAAAATCAGAAACATGTCAGCATTCCATACCTGGGGTTATTAAAAGACTTGGGAACATGTTGCTACACTTTCGGAGAAGGTTGGGAGACAGAGACCATTAAAATAGGAGCACATCTTCTGGTCAATAAATGAGCCATCAGCGCTTTCAAGCATCCCAAGTCAGCATTCATTGCATCTGTAACTCAGCCATATCAGATTAATTGAAGGAGGACAGCTGTCAAAGCATTCAAGAAAACATCAAGCATACGAGGAGAATGAAATTAGTATTTTAGTTTAATTAGGATTGTGTGTAATTATAGTTCAGCATGTTTATAATTAATGCAGTAGTTAAAAGCATGTAGGAGTAGTTAATAGCCACCTTCGAGGCTCACCTCATGCTGGAGGAGGAAGCTCGAGGTGGGGGAGTTTGCTTGCCTATATAGGGATCAGATTGGAATGTAAAAAGGGTTGGATACTTTATAGAAAAACAGTGTTGTTTTGGGCCATTGTAAGACCTTTTTGACAGTAATAGTAAAACAGAGTTATTCTCTTCTCAAGATTCTCGAAGGATTGTCATGTTCAAATGTAGTGATGGTGTTTTATACTTTATGTTATTTTATAGTCTTGTTGTATGCAATCACTCAGAATTCATAATTATATGCTCTGACTTCCTGTGTATTCAGCAAGCTATGTTTTGGTGGAGTATGTTTGACATGTAATGCTAAGAGCCTTGATTTCCATGAGATCACTGTGTTTTCCTTGTTTACTTAATATTATAGACTCCATAGCCCAATGAGAGCCAGTTTGATGTGTTTCCAACCAGTTATGCTTTCATAAGTGAATAAAGAGTTAGCCATCTAGTGTTTGAAGGATTTTATCAAGAGTTGTGAGAGAGCCCTCTCTGATCAAAGAGGCTAATCTTTGGTCTAAAGATAGGTTGAAATAGTTACATGAAATCTTGCTTGGTTGCAGCCCTCAGTAGTGATTTTGTGATAACATTTTGGTGCGTCTGCCGGGAGCTTAAGATTGGATTTCTGAAGGTAGCAGGAGTTCAAATGATTTTCAAGGCTGCAAAACTACCTTGGCGACTCCATTGTTGAAGAATTCAAGGTTTATACATTCATGGTGATTCCACTGGAGTTATGAAAGACCCAGAAGCTGACATTCTTTGTTCAAGGTATGCATGCATAGATTTCTCAGGAATTCATGGTTTTCCAAACCATTTTCCCAAGGATGAATATTTTCTAAGGAATGGTCCCAAATACAACGGAGAAGATTTGAGTTTAACCTTGGATCATATTTCAGATTTCTGTCATTTTGCTGAGCTTCTTAGAGTTAAACATGAGGATGTTTGCATAAGGTTATTTTATGATTCACTCCAAGGGAAATGCAAACAGTGGGTTGAATGCTTGCCTGCCAAGTCCATTAAGTCATTGCCAGACTTTTGGCTTATGTTCTTGGAGGAATGGATAGATAAGTCAGAGGTGGAAGTAAACTCTCCTTCAGTTGAAGGTTTTAAACAGTGGAATGATGACCATAATAAAGAAGAAACAAATGAATCTTTTTCTTTGTCCCTGTCCTCATATCTGAAATCTTTTGACTGCAAGTCAGAGGATAAGATGAAATTTTTTGATGAATTTGCCAAAGACATTGAGAAAGAAATTGAAGGTTTAGAAGGACAAATTCAGGCATACAATTTTCATGATCATGATCATTATTCCCAGAAATTTTTTATGACTGAACGCAAGGAGACTATGCTGGTTCCCCTCTCTTTTACGATTGAGGAACTGAACACTGTGGTTGAAGATCAGTTTGCACAGCTGGAAAGTGTCGTGGAAGGACAAGCTGATCATGTGTTCTGGGATCCTGTAGCTGATTATATGGAAGAGTTTTACTCTCCAGTGTTTCAGTTTACCTATGAAGATCGGAGAGTACTTCAGTGGCAGCGGTCTTTACACTATCACATTAGTTCTGAAATCCGATACAGTCAGAGAAAATTTCAGTGGCAGCGGTCATTACACTGTCATATTGGTTCTGAACTCCGGGACAGGCAAAGAAATCAAATGTCAGATAAAGTAAATGATTGGCTGCATTGGAAGTTTCATATTGATTGAGCTGAAGAAGTTGAAATGGTTAGGGTAGGTAGGTAGGTAATTGCAAATAAGCTCAAGGTTGACTGAGCATTTATTTTTCAGTAGAGGTAGCTTTCTTTCTCCTACAGTCATGATGGTCAAGCAAATTTCTGTCTGTCACAAATGGACGAGGCACTGGAGCTGCATGTTCTTAGCGCACCACAAGGGCACACTATCCCAAGTGGAGCCACTGTTATCACTAAAAAGTCTGTTGTCAAAATTTTTTTAGCATATCTAAAAGACAAGGTGTTTTCGCAGCGCATAAACTTTTTAGCAGTTTCGCAGCGACATTTGTTTTAGTAATTTCGTAGCTAAAGCATTGACCTTGAATTGGCTGCGCTGCGAAATTGGGAAATGACAGATATTTAAGATTGTCCCGGAAACTAACTATGACACACAAAATCTGGGTGAAACAGAAGCTGCTTGTATTTCAAATAATGGACCTGTTGATGTCATTAGTATGAATGGTGGATTTGTTTCTTTCTTGAGTAAGTGGGAGCAGGTTCATGAATCTTGTTTTAATCTGCATGTCAGTAATGCAAGTGAGCGGGATTCATCACCAATGTTTAAAGTCCAAGGTTGGCTTTCTGCTGGGAAAATTCTCCGAAGCTATAGATATTTGTATTGTAGCATGGCTGTTTTGGCCAGATGAACGCTGTAGCAAAAAGTCTAGGAGGTCACAGTACTGCTGCTTCCTGTATAGCGTTCTCAAGGTTTGGTGAGGCAGGCAAATCACAGTTGACAGACTTGAAACAAATAAATGTGTAACACCCCTTTTCCAATATTCCAAGGTTGTGCTGGTCATTTTGGATACTGTTCATCACCTTCAAGCTTAGGAACATGCAATGCCAAGAAAAAAGAAATGGAGACAATCCTCATGCATGTGTCTGTGACGGATGCTCCTCGTCAGGTGTGATAAAGGGAAACTTCCTTCCAAAAACAATCTAATCAGGTTATTACAAAATTCCTAAACTTGGGTGTTCTAGATCGATTTGTAAGTCCTGTAGATCTAGTGCAGAAGAACACGAGCTTGCCTTCTCAGACCCTGCCTTCACCTTCGACGGGAAATTTTGACTTTTCAGTTGAGATGAAGAACAAGGTGTATTTAAACAACATTTTAACTCGTAAATGGGTGATAAAAGAATTTTGCAGTCAGCTTCCGAGGATGCGCACCCTTTTAAAGGGCACCTGCAAACAAACATGTCTTTGTCAGTTGCAAGCAAACATATTAATCAGCAGCCATTATTTAATGGTTCAGAGAAAACATGGATGGATCTAAGAAATACAGGGGTTTTTAAAATGACTGATATAAATGAAAATGGCGTGAATGTTATTAAGCACGTTGTTTCATTATTAATGCATATATTAAAGACATGAAAGTGCTCTTTTGAGATGCGGTGATCAATGCCAAATGTCAAGTAGTTTTATAAGAGTTTGATTGCTACAAGACCGCCATTATTAGTGGCACAAGAGCTGGTATTAGATTAACTGGTGCCGTTAAAAGATAAGTGCGCATTAAACAAAAACAAAAGAAGGATGGCGCCATTCCTAGAAAGAGAGGAGAAATCGCTGTCGTAAAGACAAGGAAGCAAATGGCAGAGCTCGAAATAGACGAGTTTCCTCTGTCAAGGTGGATGCGATGTTGTCTTCTACAAACGTGGTAACGTGCCAGTTACACGCTCCAGCTGTTGGCTTAGAGAAGGAGGATTGTCATATATTTTTAGTGCTCACTTAAAAACCACGGGTCAAGAAAATAGCATTAACAGAAGATGTGATATTGGAAAGCTTAGCACGGCATCTAATGTCTCAAATATTGCGGCTTCTTATGTCAAATTCATAGAATCGGGGGTGCATCGCCGGATTGACTTGATATTACACATTTTTCCAGCTATATGAAAAATCCGATTTGGTGTGATATCCAGTGGCTTCTGCAATAGGTAAAACACAATTCGATGAACCAGAATTCATTAAGGGGATCGGCAGTCACGTGTATTTTCTTCTGTTCCTTTACAAAGGGTGATACTCCTTGAAGTCAGCTGATATCTGAAGAATTATCTGTTACATAATTTTGAACCCGACAACGCAACCTTTGAGTATCTTATGTCTATGATTTTAATGGCGAAGGAAAGGCTTTCATGACCGGGACAATGCATTTGAGAGTTTCTTAAGATGAGTTTGGCTACTGAAACAGCAGGAAAGAAACCTAAACCTAGTAGAGAAATGAATTACTTGATTGCTATGTCATTTTGTATACTTATCATTCTGGGGACCGAAAAGAAAATTATTATCTCTGTTTCTGGCTAGGGCCGCAGAGCATAATGGATGACTGAATGACTGCTACTCGGTTAGTGAACACGATGGTAAATTCTTTAAAGGGAAAACCTGTACAGGGTCATATTGTTCAAAGAAAAGAGCCTGTTGAATTTGTTGGTCTTTTCTCAAACATGATAATTTTGAAGAGTGGATTGAGTACTGCACTACAGTAGGCACAGGGAGCCATATTCAGCAAACAATATAAAGTTTATCAAGAATCATGGAATTAAGCTATTTCATTTTGGGATCGAAGGAAACAAGGAGCCTTTTGTGAATATACCAGAGGATGTTATATGAGAAACATTGAAGGTTTTATTGGATGTTGGGAATCATCTTGTGCTGAAATCATAAGCCAGAACCAAAATTCTTCAGCGCTCAATAATACTATCTGACAGGGGACGGATAAGAAGAGTAAAGTTGGTACATGTCATAAATTTTTATGAATACCTGTGATTGACTGGTTTGAAATCAAATGTTGCGGATCAACACTTTGTTGATGTGTTTGATATATCCAGCTCTAAGTAGTCAAGCTGTGTATCAATGTGTTTCTGAGATTATAAGTTGGAGCCAAAATTCTTCACCTACATAATATTGAGCCATGTCTGGTAATCTGAAGCATATAAATTTTCTCATAGTTATATGGATTATGACCAGCTGGAGAAACGCAGTCCTATTCAGGCTTAAACTCATTGTGGCTAGTGCTTATGCGCACCATTATAATTATGCTCGGATGCACAAGGTTTATGACAAGTAAAAAGCTGTATTGTTGGCGGACATGACAAACATAAATGGACTTGTTGCAGCTGGTGTAGTTCCATTTCCTTTCAAGTTTACAGATGTAGTGACTACTACTACACACAAGTCACTCCGTGGTCATCATGCTGCAATAATATTTTATGGAAAGGGTATCAAAGAAATCAACAGGCAGGGGCAAGAGGTTAAGTATGACTATGAGGAAAGGATTAACACAGCTGTGTTCCTTGGTCCTCAAGGTGGTTTTCACAATCATACCATAACTGGCTTAGCTGATTGCTTTTAAATAAGTAACTCCCTCAGAGTATAAGGCATATCAAAGGCAGGTTCTCAGAAATTGTGCTCATTTTTGCTAAGTGTTTAAGTGAAAGAGGTTATGGACTTGTTTATAAGATTCATTCCAGAGGCAATGGCCTATTTCACAGGCTTGGCAATACCACAAGTTCAGCATGCAATTCAAGTTGTTGATAAAGTAAGAGGGATGGAGTGACCTCTTGATGTGTTACAAGTTTCATTGGATGCCACTGTTGGAAACCAATGCAGCCATAAGCACAGTGTTAGCATAAACCAGCAAAGAAGGCTGTGTTTTCTAAATCACACAGCAGTTTCGTAGCGCGCTACGAAACTGCTGTAGGTGATGATTTTAAAAGCACAGAGCAGCTAGTGTGATACCGTGAGCAGGAGATAAGGAAGAGAAACACTTGTTTATCAATACCATCTACAGCAAAATCAGAAACATGTCAGCATTCCATACCTGGGGTTATTAAAAGACTTGGGAACATGTTGCTACACTTTCGGAGAAGGTTGGGAGACAGAGACCATTAAAATAGGAGCACATCTTCTGGTCAATAAATGAGCCATCAGCGCTTTCAAGCATCCCAAGTCAGCATTCATTGCATCTGTAACTCAGCCATATCAGATTAATTGAAGGAGGACAGCTGTCAAAGCATTCAAGAAAACATCAAGCATACGAGGAGAATGAAATTAGTATTTTAGTTTAATTAGGATTGTGTGTAATTATAGTTCAGCATGTTTATAATTAATGCAGTAGTTAAAAGCATGTAGGAGTAGTTAATAGCCACCTTCGAGGCTCACCTCATGCTGGAGGAGGAAGCTCGAGGTGGGGGAGTTTGCTTGCCTATATAGGGATCAGATTGGAATGTAAAAAGGGTTGGATACTTTATAGAAAAACAGTGTTGTTTTGGGCCATTGTAAGACCTTTTTGACAGTAATAGTAAAACAGAGTTATTCTCTTCTCAAGATTCTCGAAGGATTGTCATGTTCAAATGTAGTGATGGTGTTTTATACTTTATGTTATTTTATAGTCTTGTTGTATGCAATCACTCAGAATTCATAATTATATGCTCTGACTTCCTGTGTATTCAGCAAGCTATGTTTTGGTGGAGTATGTTTGACATGTAATGCTAAGAGCCTTGATTTCCATGAGATCACTGTGTTTTCCTTGTTTACTTAATATTATAGACTCCATAGCCCAATGAGAGCCAGTTTGATGTGTTTCCAACCAGTTATGCTTTCATAAGTGAATAAAGAGTTAGCCATCTAGTGTTTGAAGGATTTTATCAAGAGTTGTGAGAGAGCCCTCTCTGATCAAAGAGGCTAATCTTTGGTCTAAAGATAGGTTGAAATAGTTACATGAAATCTTGCTTGGTTGCAGCCCTCAGTAGTGATTTTGTGATAACATTTTGGTGCGTCTGCCGGGAGCTTAAGATTGGATTTCTGAAGGTAGCAGGAGTTCAAATGATTTTCAAGGCTGCAAAACTACCTTGGCGACTCCATTGTTGAAGAATTCAAGGTTTATACATTCATGGTGATTCCACTGGAGTTATGAAAGACCCAGAAGCTGACATTCTTTGTTCAAGGTATGCATGCATAGATTTCTCAGGAATTCATGGTTTTCCAAACCATTTTCCCAAGGATGAATATTTTCTAAGGAATGGTCCCAAATACAACGGAGAAGATTTGAGTTTAACCTTGGATCATATTTCAGATTTCTGTCATTTTGCTGAGCTTCTTAGAGTTAAACATGAGGATGTTTGCATAAGGTTATTTTATGATTCACTCCAAGGGAAATGCAAACAGTGGGTTGAATGCTTGCCTGCCAAGTCCATTAAGTCATTGCCAGACTTTTGGCTTATGTTCTTGGAGGAATGGATAGATAAGTCAGAGGTGGAAGTAAACTCTCCTTCAGTTGAAGGTTTTAAACAGTGGAATGATGACCATAATAAAGAAGAAACAAATGAATCTTTTTCTTTGTCCCTGTCCTCATATCTGAAATCTTTTGACTGCAAGTCAGAGGATAAGATGAAATTTTTTGATGAATTTGCCAAAGACATTGAGAAAGAAATTGAAGGTTTAGAAGGACAAATTCAGGCATACAATTTTCATGATCATGATCATTATTCCCAGAAATTTTTTATGACTGAACGCAAGGAGACTATGCTGGTTCCCCTCTCTTTTACGATTGAGGAACTGAACACTGTGGTTGAAGATCAGTTTGCACAGCTGGAAAGTGTCGTGGAAGGACAAGCTGATCATGTGTTCTGGGATCCTGTAGCTGATTATATGGAAGAGTTTTACTCTCCAGTGTTTCAGTTTACCTATGAAGATCGGAGAGTACTTCAGTGGCAGCGGTCTTTACACTATCACATTAGTTCTGAAATCCGATACAGTCAGAGAAAATTTCAGTGGCAGCGGTCATTACACTGTCATATTGGTTCTGAACTCCGGGACAGGCAAAGAAATCAAATGTCAGATAAAGTAAATGATTGGCTGCATTGGAAGTTTCATATTGATTGAGCTGAAGAAGTTGAAATGGTTAGGGTAGGTAGGTAGGTAATTGCAAATAAGCTCAAGGTTGACTGAGCATTTATTTTTCAGTAGAGGTAGCTTTCTTTCTCCTACAGTCATGATGGTCAAGCAAATTTCTGTCTGTCACAAATGGACGAGGCACTGGAGCTGCATGTTCTTAGCGCACCACAAGGGCACACTATCCCAAGTGGAGCCACTGTTATCACTAAAAAGTCTGTTGTCAAAATTTTTTTAGCATATCTAAAAGACAAGGTGTTTTCGCAGCGCATAAACTTTTTAGCAGTTTCGCAGCGACATTTGTTTTAGTAATTTCGTAGCTAAAACATTGACCTTGCATTGGCTGCGCTGCGAAATTGGGAAATGACAGATATTTAAGATTGTCCCGGAAACTAACTATGACACACAAAATCTGGGTGAAACAGAAGCTGCTTGTATTTCAAATAATGGACCTGTTGATGTCATTAGTATGAATGGTGGATTTGTTTCTTTCTTGAGTAAGTGGGAGCAGGTTCATGAATCTTGTTTTAATCTGCATGTCAGTAATGCAAGTGAGCGGGATTCATCACCAATGTTTAAAGTCCAAGGTTGGCTTTCTGCTGGGAAAATTCTCCGAAGCTATAGATATTTGTATTGTAGCATGGCTGTTTTGGCCAGATGAACGCTGTAGCAAAAAGTCTAGGAGGTCACAGTACTGCTGCTTCCTGTATGGCGTTCTCAAGGTTTGGTGAGGCAGGCAAATCACAGTTGACAGACTTGAAACAAATAAATGTGTAACACCCCTTTTCCAATATTCCAAGGTTGTGCTGGTCATTTTGGATACTGTTCATCACCTTCAAGCTTAGGAACATGCAATGCCAAGAAAAAAGAAATGGAGACAATCCTCATGCATGTGTCTGTGACGGATGCTCCTCGTCAGGTGTGATAAAGGGAAACTTCCTTCCAAAAACAATCTAATCAGGTCATTACAAAATTCCCAAACTTGGGTGTTCTAGATCGATTTGTAAGTCCTGTAGATCTAGTGCAGAAGAACACGAGCTTGCCTTCTCAGACCCTGCCTTCACCTTCGACGGGAAATTTTGACTTTTCAGTTGAGATGAAGAACAGGGTGTATTTAAACAACATTTTAACTCGTAAATGGGTGATAAAAGAATTTTGCAGTCAGCTTCCGAGGATGCGCACCCTTTTAAAGGGCACCTGCAAACAAACATGTCTTTGTCAGTTGCAAGCAAACATATTAATCAGCAGCCATTATTTAATGGTTCAGAGAAAACATGGATGGATCTAAGAAATACAGGGGTTTTTAAAATGACTGATATAAATGAAAATGGCGTGAATGTTATTAAGCACGTTGTTTCATTATTAATGCATATATTAAAGACATGAAAGTGCTCTTTTGAGATGCGGTGATCAATGCCAAATGTCAAGTAGTTTTATAAGAGTTTGATTGCTACAAGACCGCCATTATTAGTGGCACAAGAGCTGGTATTAGATTAACTGGTGCCGTTAAAAGATAAGTGCGCATTAAACAAAAACAAAAGAAGGATGGCGCCATTCCTAGAAAGAGAGGAGAAATCGCTGTCGTAAAGACAAGGAAGCAAATGGCAGAGCTCGAAATAGACGAGTTTCCTCTGTCAAGGTGGATGCGATGTTGTCTTCTACAAACGTGGTAACGTGCCAGTTACACGCTCCAGCTGTTGGCTTAGAGAAGGAGGATTGTCATATATTTTTAGTGCTCACTTAAAAACCACGGGTCAAGAAAATAGCATTAACAGAAGATGTGATATTGGAAAGCTTAGCACGGCATCTAATGTCTCAAATATTGCGGCTTCTTATGTCAAATTCATAGAATCGGGGGTGCATCGCCGGATTGACTTGATATTACACATTTTTCCAGCTATATGAAAAATCCGATTTGGTGTGATATCCAGTGGCTTCTGCAATAGGTAAAACACAATTCGATGAACCAGAATTCATTAAGGGGATCGGCAGTCACGTGTATTTTCTTCTGTTCCTTTACAAAGGGTGATACTCCTTGAAGTCAGCTGATATCTGAAGAATTATCTGTTACATAATTTTGAACCCGACAACGCAACCTTTGAGTATCTTATGTCTATGATTTTAATGGCGAAGGAAAGGCTTTCATGACCGGGACAATGCATTTGAGAGTTTCTTAAGATGAGTTTGGCTACTGAAACAGCAGGAAAGAAACCTAAACCTAGTAGAGAAATGAATTACTTGATTGCTATGTCATTTTGTATACTTATCATTCTGGGGACCGAAAAGAAAATTATTATCTCTGTTTCTGGCTAGGGCCGCAGAGCATAATGGATGACTGAATGACTGCTACTCGGTTAGTGAACACGATGGTAAATTCTTTAAAGGGAAAACCTGTACAGGGTCATATTGTTCAAAGAAAAGAGCCTGTTGAATTTGTTGGTCTTTTCTCAAACATGATAATTTTGAAGAGTGGATTGAGTACTGCACTACAGTAGGCACAGGGAGCCATATTCAGCAAACAATATAAAGTTTATCAAGAATCATGGAATTAAGCTATTTCATTTTGGGATCGAAGGAAACAAGGAGCCTTTTGTGAATATACCAGAGGATGTTATATGAGAAACATTGAAGGTTTTATTGGATGTTGGGAATCATCTTGTGCTGAAATCATAAGCCAGAACCAAAATTCTTCAGCGCTCAATAATACTATCTGACAGGGGACGGATAAGAAGAGTAAAGTTGGTACATGTCATAAATTTTTATGAATACCTGTGATTGACTGGTTTGAAATCAAATGTTGCGGATCAACACTTTGTTGATGTGTTTGATATATCCAGCTCTAAGTAGTCAAGCTGTGTATCAATGTGTTTCTGAGATTATAAGTTGGAGCCAAAATTCTTCACCTACATAATATTGAGCCATGTCTGGTAATCTGAAGCATATAAATTTTCTCATAGTTATATGGATTATGACCAGCTGGAGAAACGCAGTCCTATTCAGGCTTAAACTCATTGTGGCTAGTGCTTATGCGCACCATTATAATTATGCTCGGATGCACAAGGTTTATGACAAGTAAAAAGCTGTATTGTTGGCGGACATGACAAACATAAATGGACTTGTTGCAGCTGGTGTAGTTCCATTTCCTTTCAAGTTTACAGATGTAGTGACTACTACTACACACAAGTCACTCCGTGGTCATCATGCTGCAATAATATTTTATGGAAAGGGTATCAAAGAAATCAACAGGCAGGGGCAAGAGGTTAAGTATGACTATGAGGAAAGGATTAACACAGCTGTGTTCCTTGGTCCTCAAGGTGGTTTTCACAATCATACCATAACTGGCTTAGCTGATTGCTTTTAAATAAGTAACTCCCTCAGAGTATAAGGCATATCAAAGGCAGGTTCTCAGAAATTGTGCTCATTTTTGCTAAGTGTTTAAGTGAAAGAGGTTATGGACTTGTTTATAAGATTCATTCCAGAGGCAATGGCCTATTTCACAGGCTTGGCAATACCACAAGTTCAGCATGCAATTCAAGTTGTTGATAAAGTAAGAGGGATGGAGTGACCTCTTGATGTGTTACAAGTTTCATTGGATGCCACTGTTGGAAACCAATGCAGCCATAAGCACAGTGTTAGCATAAACCAGCAAAGAAGGCTGTGTTTTCTAAATCACACAGCAGTTTCGTAGCGCGCTACGAAACTGCTGTAGGTGATGATTTTAAAAGCACAGAGCAGCTAGTGTGATACCGTGAGCAGGAGATAAGGAAGAGAAACACTTGTTTATCAATACCATCTACAGCAAAATCAGAAACATGTCAGCATTCCATACCTGGGGTTATTAAAAGACTTGGGAACATGTTGCTACACTTTCGGAGAAGGTTGGGAGACAGAGACCATTAAAATAGGAGCACATCTTCTGGTCAATAAATGAGCCATCAGCGCTTTCAAGCATCCCAAGTCAGCATTCATTGCATCTGTAACTCAGCCATATCAGATTAATTGAAGGAGGACAGCTGTCAAAGCATTCAAGAAAACATCAAGCATACGAGGAGAATGAAATTAGTATTTTAGTTTAATTAGGATTGTGTGTAATTATAGTTCAGCATGTTTATAATTAATGCAGTAGTTAAAAGCATGTAGGAGTAGTTAATAGCCACCTTCGAGGCTCACCTCATGCTGGAGGAGGAAGCTCGAGGTGGGGGAGTTTGCTTGCCTATATAGGGATCAGATTGGAATGTAAAAAGGGTTGGATACTTTATAGAAAAACAGTGTTGTTTTGGGCCATTGTAAGACCTTTTTGACAGTAATAGTAAAACAGAGTTATTCTCTTCTCAAGATTCTCGAAGGATTGTCATGTTCAAATGTAGTGATGGTGTTTTATACTTTATGTTATTTTATAGTCTTGTTGTATGCAATCACTCAGAATTCATAATTATATGCTCTGACTTCCTGTGTATTCAGCAAGCTATGTTTTGGTGGAGTATGTTTGACATGTAATGCTAAGAGCCTTGATTTCCATGAGATCACTGTGTTTTCCTTGTTTACTTAATATTATAGACTCCATAGCCCAATGAGAGCCAGTTTGATGTGTTTCCAACCAGTTATGCTTTCATAAGTGAATAAAGAGTTAGCCATCTAGTGTTTGAAGGATTTTATCAAGAGTTGTGAGAGAGCCCTCTCTGATCAAAGAGGCTAATCTTTGGTCTAAAGATAGGTTGAAATAGTTACATGAAATCTTGCTTGGTTGCAGCCCTCAGTAGTGATTTTGTGATAACATTTTGGTGCGTCTGCCGGGAGCTTAAGATTGGATTTCTGAAGGTAGCAGGAGTTCAAATGATTTTCAAGGCTGCAAAACTACCTTGGCGACTCCATTGTTGAAGAATTCAAGGTTTATACATTCATGGTGATTCCACTGGAGTTATGAAAGACCCAGAAGCTGACATTCTTTGTTCAAGGTATGCATGCATAGATTTCTCAGGAATTCATGGTTTTCCAAACCATTTTCCCAAGGATGAATATTTTCTAAGGAATGGTCCCAAATACAACGGAGAAGATTTGAGTTTAACCTTGGATCATATTTCAGATTTCTGTCATTTTGCTGAGCTTCTTAGAGTTAAACATGAGGATGTTTGCATAAGGTTATTTTATGATTCACTCCAAGGGAAATGCAAACAGTGGGTTGAATGCTTGCCTGCCAAGTCCATTAAGTCATTGCCAGACTTTTGGCTTATGTTCTTGGAGGAATGGATAGATAAGTCAGAGGTGGAAGTAAACTCTCCTTCAGTTGAAGGTTTTAAACAGTGGAATGATGACCATAATAAAGAAGAAACAAATGAATCTTTTTCTTTGTCCCTGTCCTCATATCTGAAATCTTTTGACTGCAAGTCAGAGGATAAGATGAAATTTTTTGATGAATTTGCCAAAGACATTGAGAAAGAAATTGAAGGTTTAGAAGGACAAATTCAGGCATACAATTTTCATGATCATGATCATTATTCCCAGAAATTTTTTATGACTGAACGCAAGGAGACTATGCTGGTTCCCCTCTCTTTTACGATTGAGGAACTGAACACTGTGGTTGAAGATCAGTTTGCACAGCTGGAAAGTGTCGTGGAAGGACAAGCTGATCATGTGTTCTGGGATCCTGTAGCTGATTATATGGAAGAGTTTTACTCTCCAGTGTTTCAGTTTACCTATGAAGATCGGAGAGTACTTCAGTGGCAGCGGTCTTTACACTATCACATTAGTTCTGAAATCCGATACAGTCAGAGAAAATTTCAGTGGCAGCGGTCATTACACTGTCATATTGGTTCTGAACTCCGGGACAGGCAAAGAAATCAAATGTCAGATAAAGTAAATGATTGGCTGCATTGGAAGTTTCATATTGATTGAGCTGAAGAAGTTGAAATGGTTAGGGTAGGTAGGTAGGTAATTGCAAATAAGCTCAAGGTTGACTGAGCATTTATTTTTCAGTAGAGGTAGCTTTCTTTCTCCTACAGTCATGATGGTCAAGCAAATTTCTGTCTGTCACAAATGGACGAGGCACTGGAGCTGCATGTTCTTAGCGCACCACAAGGGCACACTATCCCAAGTGGAGCCACTGTTATCACTAAAAAGTCTGTTGTCAAAATTTTTTTAGCATATCTAAAAGACAAGGTGTTTTCGCAGCGCATAAACTTTTTAGCAGTTTCGCAGCGACATTTGTTTTAGTAATTTCGTAGCTAAAGCATTGACCTTGAATTGGCTGCGCTGCGAAATTGGGAAATGACAGATATTTAAGATTGTCCCGGAAACTAACTATGACACACAAAATCTGGGTGAAACAGAAGCTGCTTGTATTTCAAATAATGGACCTGTTGATGTCATTAGTATGAATGGTGGATTTGTTTCTTTCTTGAGTAAGTGGGAGCAGGTTCATGAATCTTGTTTTAATCTTCATATCAGTAATGCAAGTGAGCGGGATTCATCACCAATGTTTAAAGTCCAAGGTTGGCTTTCTGCTGGGAAAATTTTCCGAAGCTATAGATATTTGTATTGTAGCATGGCTGTTTTGGCCAGATGAACGCTGTAGCAAAAAGTCTAGGAGGTCACAGTACTGCTGCTTCCTGTATAGCGTTCTCAAGGTTTGGTGAGGCAGGCAAATCACAGTTGACAGACTTGAAACAAATAAATGTGTAACACCCCTTTTCCAATATTCCAAGGTTGTGCTGGTCATTTTGGATACTGTTCATCACCTTCAAGCTTAGGAACATGCAATGCCAAGAAAAAAGAAATGGAGACAATCCTCATGCATGTGTCTGTGACGGATGCTCCTCGTCAGGTGTGATAAAGGGAAACTTCCTTCCAAAAACAATCTAATCAGGTTATTACAAAATTCCTAAACTTGGGTGTTCTAGATCGATTTGTAAGTCCTGTAGATCTAGTGCAGAAGAACACGAGCTTGCCTTCTCAGACCCTGCCTTCACCTTCGACGGGAAATTTTGACTTTTCAGTTGAGATGAAGAACAAGGTGTATTTAAACAACATTTTAACTCGTAAATGGGTGATAAAAGAATTTTGCAGTCAGCTTCCGAGGATGCGCACCCTTTTAAAGGGCACCTGCAAACAAACATGTCTTTGTCAGTTGCAAGCAAACATATTAATCAGCAGCCATTATTTAATGGTTCAGAGAAAACATGGATGGATCTAAGAAATACAGGGGTTTTTAAAATGACTGATATAAATGAAAATGGCGTGAATGTTATTAAGCACGTTGTTTCATTATTAATGCATATATTAAAGACATGAAAGTGCTCTTTTGAGATGCGGTGATCAATGCCAAATGTCAAGTAGTTTTATAAGAGTTTGATTGCTACAAGACCGCCATTATTAGTGGCACAAGAGCTGGTATTAGATTAACTGGTGCCGTTAAAAGATAAGTGCGCATTAAACAAAAACAAAAGAAGGATGGCGCCATTCCTAGAAAGAGAGGAGAAATCGCTGTCGTAAAGACAAGGAAGCAAATGGCAGAGCTCGAAATAGACGAGTTTCCTCTGTCAAGGTGGATGCGATGTTGTCTTCTACAAACGTGGTAACGTGCCAGTTACACGCTCCAGCTGTTGGCTTAGAGAAGGAGGATTGTCATATATTTTTAGTGCTCACTTAAAAACCACGGGTCAAGAAAATAGCATTAACAGAAGATGTGATATTGGAAAGCTTAGCACGGCATCTAATGTCTCAAATATTGCGGCTTCTTATGTCAAATTCATAGAATCGGGGGTGCATCGCCGGATTGACTTGATATTACACATTTTTCCAGCTATATGAAAAATCCGATTTGGTGTGATATCCAGTGGCTTCTGCAATAGGTAAAACACAATTCGATGAACCAGAATTCATTAAGGGGATCGGCAGTCACGTGTATTTTCTTCTGTTCCTTTACAAAGGGTGATACTCCTTGAAGTCAGCTGATATCTGAAGAATTATCTGTTACATAATTTTGAACCCGACAACGCAACCTTTGAGTATCTTATGTCTATGTTTTTAATGGCGAAGGAAAGGCTTTCATGACCGGGACAATGCATTTGAGAGTTTCTTAAGATGAGTTTGGCTACTGAAACAGCAGGAAAGAAACCTAAACCTAGTAGAGAAATGAATTACTTGATTGCTATGTCATTTTGTATACTTATCATTCTGGGGACCGAAAAGAAAATTATTATCTCTGTTTCTGGCTAGGGCCGCAGAGCATAATGGATGACTGAATGACTGCTACTCGGTTAGTGAACACGATGGTAAATTCTTTAAAGGGAAAACCTGTACAGGGTCATATTGTTCAAAGAAAAGAGCCTGTTGAATTTGTTGGTCTTTTCTCAAACATGATAATTTTGAAGAGTGGATTGAGTACTGCACTACAGTAGGCACAGGGAGCCATATTCAGCAAACAATATAAAGTTTATCAAGAATCATGGAATTAAGCTATTTCATTTTGGGATCGAAGGAAACAAGGAGCCTTTTGTGAATATACCAGAGGATGTTATATGAGAAACATTGAAGGTTTTATTGGATGTTGGGAATCATCTTGTGCTGAAATCATAAGCCAGAACCAAAATTCTTCAGCGCTCAATAATACTATCTGACAGGGGACGGATAAGAAGAGTAAAGTTGGTACATGTCATAAATTTTTATGAATACCTGTGATTGACTGGTTTGAAATCAAATGTTGCGGATCAACACTTTGTTGATGTGTTTGATATATCCAGCTCTAAGTAGTCAAGCTGTGTATCAATGTGTTTCTGAGATTATAAGTTGGAGCCAAAATTCTTCACCTACATAATATTGAGCCATGTCTGGTAATCTGAAGCATATAAATTTTCTCATAGTTATATGGATTATGACCAGCTGGAGAAACGCAGTCCTATTCAGGCTTAAACTCATTGTGGCTAGTGCTTATGCGCACCATTATAATTATGCTCGGATGCGCAAGGTTTATGACAAGTAAAAAGCTGTATTGTTGGCGGACATGACAAACATAAATGGACTTGTTGCAGCTGGTGTAGTTCCATTTCCTTTCAAGTTTACAGATGTAGTGACTACTACTACACACAAGTCACTCCGTGGTCATCATGCTGCAATAATATTTTATGGAAAGGGTATCAAAGAAATCAACAGGCAGGGGCAAGAGGTTAAGTATGACTATGAGGAAAGGATTAACACAGCTGTGTTCCTTGGTCCTCAAGGTGGTTTTCACAATCATACCATAACTGGCTTAGCTGATTGCTTTTAAATAAGTAACTCCCTCAGAGTATAAGGCATATCAAAGGCAGGTTCTCAGAAATTGTGCTCATTTTTGCTAAGTGTTTAAGTGAAAGAGGTTATGGACTTGTTTATAAGATTCATTCCAGAGGCAATGGCCTATTTCACAGGCTTGGCAATACCACAAGTTCAGCATGCAATTCAAGTTGTTGATAAAGTAAGAGGGATGGAGTGACCTCTTGATGTGTTACAAGTTTCATTGGATGCCACTGTTGGAAACCAATGCAGCCATAAGCACAGTGTTAGCAGAAACCAGCAAAGAAGGCTGTGTTTTCTAAATCACACAGCAGTTTCGTAGCGCGCTACGAAACTGCTGTAGGTGATGATTTTAAAAGCACAGAGCAGCTAGTGTGATACCGTGAGCAGGAGATAAGGAAGAGAAACACTTGTTTATCAATACCATCTACAGCAAAATCAGAAACATGTCAGCATTCCATACCTGGGGTTATTAAAAGACTTGGGAACATGTTGCTACACTTTCGGAGAAGGTTGGGAGACAGAGACCATTAAAATAGGAGCACATCTTCTGGTCAATAAATGAGCCATCAGCGCTTTCAAGCATCCCAAGTCAGCATTCATTGCATCCGTAACTCAGCCATATCAGATTAATTGAAGGAGGACAGCTGTCAAAGCATTCAAGAAAACATCAAGCATACGAGGAGAATGAAATTAGTATTTTAGTTTAATTAGGATTGTGTGTAATTATAGTTCAGCATGTTTATAATTAATGCAGTAGTTAAAAGCATGTAGGAGTAGTTAATAGCCACCTTCGAGGCTCACCTCATGCTGGAGGAGGAAGCTCGAGGTGGGGGAGTTTGCTTGCCTATATAGGGATCAGATTGGAATGTAAAAAGGGTTGGATACTTTATAGAAAAACAGTGTTGTTTTGGGCCATTGTAAGACCTTTTTGACAGTAATAGTAAAACAGAGTTATTCTCTTCTCAAGATTCTCGAAGGATTGTCATGTTCAAATGTAGTGATGGTGTTTTATACTTTATGTTATTTTATAGTCTTGTTGTATGCAATCACTCAGAATTCATAATTATATGCTCTGACTTCCTGTGTATTCAGCAAGCTATGTTTTGGTGGAGTATGTTTGACATGTAATGCTAAGAGCCTTGATTTCCATGAGATCACTGTGTTTTCCTTGTTTACTTAATATTATAGACTCCATAGCCCAATGAGAGCCAGTTTGATGTGTTTCCAACCAGTTATGCTTTCATAAGTGAATAAAGAGTTAGCCATCTAGTGTTTGAAGGATTTTATCAAGAGTTGTGAGAGAGCCCTCTCTGATCAAAGAGGCTAATCTTTGGTCTAAAGATAGGTTGAAATAGTTACATGAAATCTTGCTTGGTTGCAGCCCTCAGTAGTGATTTTGTGATAACAGGTTCAATTCTTTCTTTTTGTTGAGTTACTTTTTCAAAAAGCACATGTAACTTATGTTTTAAGGTTAGTTTATGTAAAAGTGTTCTCACCCATTATACAAAGTGAGTCACTTATAATTCTAAAGTCTATTTATATTTTATTTAAGTTACAATTTAGTAGATACCTCATAAAGTACCATTGTAAAAATGACTTTCACTTATTTATAAAAGTGGGTCACATAATTATATTTTATTTTTTTAAGTGATCCGGATTTAAACAGGAACGCAACAAATTACAGAGATAACCATATACACAAAGATGCAGCGGAAATAATACTTCATTTCATTAATGGAAAATACTGAAATATGCTTACAAACAGAAATGGCAATAAACTAGTTAGGGCGATGGTAGCTTATCTCTGAGAAGAGATGTGATGGCTACATGCCTCTGAACTATTTTCAACTGTGTTACAATGAGGCTCGAGGGCCTATTTATTGTTGAGAAACAATGGAAAACCCTTCACATTCCAAAACCTAACCCTAGAAGATGAAATGCCAAATTGTGGGCCCCGTTTTCGGGTAAGTTGGTACATCAACTTCCCGGGGTCGCGAATTGGTCATACTATCTCCGTTTGACGTGCATGATAGCCCGTTGGAAAGATCTCTCCAAGGACTACGATGGAAAAGACGATTTTTATCAGAAAAATCGTTGGCGGTGGATTTCCCAAAAAACGTCGTTTAGGGCCTCAAAACGGCTTCGAAAGTTTAGGACCCGAAAAACTGCTAAAAATAGTAAATTGTGCTATAATTAAGGAAACTGATAAAAACTGTAACAAGCATTAGAGGGGATCCAAGTGGAATTAGCGAGTGGCCACCAATATCCACCTGGATCATTCCTCCCCCCTTAGGAAGCAATGGTCCCCATTGCGTTGAGTTCCTCCATGAGATGAGGGAACTTCTGCTGCACTTGGTCCTTGGTGAGCCACTTGCCCTGGTGAAGGAGTTGTCCTGCTTTGACAACTCGATACAGTTGGATATTCTGCTGGCGAGTGTGCTTGATCTGTGTGTCCATGATCCGATCAGTTGCAACTTGTTCCATGCAAGCTGGATTTAACTCTGTGGGTGTGAGTTGTTCTGCAATGTCGGACGTGTCTAGTAATGGTGGAAAGTATGGCCGAAGGCGGTCGACATTGAACACCGGGTGCAGGCCAAGGAATGGGGGAATGCTGAGCTCAAATGCATTGTCTCCCATAGCTTTGGTAATGGTGTAAGGACCATGTCGAAGTGGTCTGAGTTTCTGATGGGTTCTGGTAAGGCGCTCCCTCTGCAAATGTAACCAAACTTTGTCGTCCACCTGAAACTTGTGTGGTACCCCTCCAGGCAACGAGAAGTTGCTCCTGTGTTCTGTCATGACTGTATCCCTCTGTTGCTGCTGCTGTGTGGAGGAGCCCTTCGCGGGGGTCATGGATGTAGCAATGATCTTCCCCTTACTTTGGGAACGAACCAGACAGAAAATAAATTTCCTAGTCTGTGAGATGAGCTTGCTGCCTTTCTTAGCAGTGATCAAAGAGGTGGTGGTAGGTGGGGCTACCTCTGGTATCCTGTATAATGAATTATCCAAAGAAATGATGACAGCGCGAGGCCTTGACTCATACACAGCATGTCGCCTCCACAAGTATGGCTGGCCTAATCGTACATCACAAACATCCAGAGGTGTAACATCACACAATACCTCGTCTGTGAAGGGCTTGATGCTGTAGGGAAGGCGGCACTGCTGGCGAACTTTGAGATCTCGTCCTTCGTGAAGCCAACCGATACTGTACGGCTGTGGGTGTGGTGTAGTTGGTAGGCCCAACCGCTTCACGACCTCTGCTGAAATGAGGTTCTTTTGGCTGCCACTGTCGACAATGAATTGCAGCGGCGAACCCTTCACCCACATCTGTGAGTGGAAAAGACGTTCCCCCTCCTCTGGATCTTCGGGCTCATTTGTCTGGATCTTGGCAGTAGCAACAGTGGCGCTGGGATCCGCATCAATAATCTGCTTCCCTTTGTCATTCCCCTTGTCGGGTTCTGACTCAGAGTCGGAACATGCATCTGATTCGGAAGCCTTCAACTCGGACACCAGCGACTGCTTGGTCCGACACTCACTTGTGTTATGAGTGGGACTCTTGTGGAACTCACACCACTTTCCTGTGTCCTTCTTCGGCTTCGTGGTGTTGTTCTTTTCTTGCAGCTTCGACGGGTTGTCTTGGGTCACCCCACCTTGGCTTTGTCCTTTGGGCTTTGGATTTGCAGATCCAAAGTCTCGCTTCTTCTGTTTGAACTTTTGCTCGATTTTGACAGCGTATCGGTATGCTGTGCCGAGTGAGGAGATGTTCAAGAACTCCATCTCTTCCTAGATGTATCTGTGTAGGCAGCCGCGGTATTTGAGTACCAGATGCAGCTCAGAATCTTTGATACCCAACTGTGTGCGAAGGGTATGAAAAATGTTTGTGAACTCCGGCACATCTTGGTCTCGTCCCTGCCGCAGTGTGGTCCATTTGATGTATTTGTCCTCATAGCTTCCGACGGGGTAGTACTGCTCCTTGACGGCATCCCGGAAGTCATTCCAAGTGGGTGTGGTTGAAAATAGTGAGCCTGTACTTTCATCCTTCTGCTCGCAATAGGTTTCCCACCAGTCCTTGACGTGGGGGGCTGCTTTGAGAAGAGCGAAAACAATCTTCTCCCGACTTGAAAATTCGTGAACAGAAAAATACCCATCTAGCAGATTTAACCATTTATCTACGGCATCTGCGTCTATTTGACCCTCGAAGATGGGGATTTCAAAATTAACTTGTACCTTAAACGGTGTGGCGTTTCCAGAGTAGCTGTTGGAAGTCGATGCGTCGCCTCTGGGTAGCCGCTGAAGGATCTGCGCAAAGCTATCCATCATCGCATTCCTTTGCCGCTCGAGCGCTTCTTCGAGCAAGATTTTGATAGGATCTCCTGCCCCCTCGTCTTTCTTCTCATCCGCCATGGGAGGACGTCGAGATTTGCGAGGCTGGTCTTGCAAAGGTTCGGCCAGTTCAAGCCCTAACTCCTTATATCCCGACCTCGTTGGGGACATGCAAAGAAAAACAGAGAAAAAGCAGACCGCTCTGATACCACTGATCCGGATTTAAACAGGAACGCAACAAATTACAGAGATAACCATATACACAAAGATGCAGCGGAAATAATACTTCATTTCATTAATGGAAAATACTGAAATATGCTTACAAACAGAAATGGCAATAAACTAGCTAGGGCGATGGTAGCTTATCTCTGAGAAGAGATGTGATGGCTACATGCCTCTGAACTGTTTTCAACTGTGTTACAATGAGGCTCGAGGGCCTATTTATTGTTGAGAAACAATGGAAAACCCTTCACATTCCAAAACCTAACCCTAGAAGATGAAATGCCAAATTGTGGGCCCCGTTTTCGGGTAAGTTGGTACATCAACTTCCTGGGGTCGTGAATTGGTCATACTATCTCCGTTTGACGTGCATGATAGCCCGTTGGAAAGATCTCTCCGAGGACTACGACGAAAAAGACGATTTTTATCAGAAAAATCGTTGGCGGTGGATTTCCCAAAAAACGTCGTTTAGGGCCTCAAAACGGCTTCGAAAGTTTAGGACCCGAAAAACTGCTAAAAATAGTAAACTGTGCTATAATTAAGGAAACTGATAAAAACTGTAACAAGCATTAGAGGGGATCCAAGTGGAATTAGCGGGTGGCCACCAATATCCACCTGGATCATTAAGTGAGCTAATTAGATTCAGTTTGGAAAGAGGGGAATTTTTTTAAATATAACATTATCATTCACTTCCGCACATTCATGTACTTTGTTGGCATCTTCAACAACTTTTATTCAAAAAGCCATAACTTCTTCATCTGGAAGTCGTTTTTAGAGCCGTTTTTTTTAATCGGCCTAATTTTTCGAGATATTTTCATTGGAACACTTAGTTTCAACATCTACAACTTCAGTTTCTGTTAAAATCGAAATTATATGCCAAATTATTCTTGACAACACCAACTACTTCCAATGGGTGTCCTACATGGAGGATTTACTTAGAAGTAAAGGTATTTATAGAATAGCCGCAAGCTAAGAGTCTAAACCAAAAGATGAAGATAAGGCGGTCAAATGGTAAAATAAGAAAGATCAAGCACGTGGGTTGGTAGGGATGTCTATTTCTCCAGACCTTAGATTCCATATCGCAGAACTTGATACCCCTTATGAAGCAATGAAATAACTCAATAAAGATTTTGGAATTAAAAATGAAATTAGAGCCCATCAACTCAAAAATGAGTTGTTTGCATTGGATCCCAATAATTTTTCTTCCATTGAAGATTTTTTGTCCAAGTTCAAGACCCTTAGACTTCTCTTAGAAGGTGTTAAGGTTAAGAAAGAAGATAGTAGCCTTATCTATTCCATTCTTACTAAGTTAGGACCAGCCTACTCTGTGTTTGATTCCACCTTCCATTCTACTAGAGTAGCCTTTATTTCTCAAGGACAAGCCTACAAGTCCCCCTCTTTTGATGTCTTTTGTGATTCTTTAATAAGAGAACAAGAAAAACTCTTACATATTGATCTTCTTAATCTTGGAAACTATCATAAGAAAACCTTAGCCGCCTGGCAGCAACCAAGTTCAAATAATCCTAAGAAGCAGCATCCTAAAAAGAATGGTCCTAAACCAGCCAAGGGTCCTGATCACTTTCAGTCTCAAAATGAAAAATCAATTCAACAAAATGATGAGGCAAATAAAAAAAAAGGGAAGAAAACTGATAGACATTGCACTTTTGTAATTGAGATGGCCACTTATAATCCAAATGCTTTAAGATGATGAAAGCCTTGGAAGCAATAATGAAGAAGCATAACATCCATTTGGAGCACTCTTCAACTTCAACTTTATCTTCAGGAATAACACTTTTTGCATGTGGTTATTAAGCATCGCAGTCTGGGTATGCACTAAATGTATCTTCTTCTTTTCATTCTCATGAGTGGCTCATTGATTCTGGAGCTTCTTATCACATGGCCAAAAGCAAAGCCATGTTTTCTTATCTAAATGATTGTAACACCAAAAATATATATGTTGGTGATGATAGATCTCTTAGTGTTGTAGGGACAGAAATTATTCATCGAGACAATGGTCAATTTAATGATGTATTATGTGTTCCAACCTTATCCTGCAACCTTGTATCTGTATATCAGATAACTCATTCAAGTGAAGGTAAAATCGTTGAATTTTCACCTCATGCTGTTGTAATTAAGGACCTAAGATATCCTAGACATATTTTAGCTACTGGCATTGCTGATGATTCTACAAGGTTGTATAATTTTAACAACTTTGGGTCATCAACTCTTCCCTCAGTATTTGTTGCTCATAATGATGAAGTGAGCAAACTTTGGCATGAGCGATTTGGTCAATTAAACTATCACACCCTTCAAAATCTATGTAAAGAAAATATGGTGATAGCTCTTCCTATGGTATCTTGCAGAGATGGTGCTTGTTCTGAATGTGTACTCGGAAAACATCATCAGGGTAGTTTTGAAATACGTGCCTCTTGGCACACCTCAACCCCTTTACAACTTGTGCATAGTGATTTATGTGGTCCACTTCCAGTTGTTTCATTCTCAGGCTATAGGTATTTCTTAACTTTCATTGATGATTTGTCCAGACGCACTTGGGTATACTTATTAAAACTCAAGAGTGAAGTATTTAACATGTTCTTGGCCTTTAAGGCCTTTGTTGAGAAACAATCTGGACATCAAATTTTTAAGTTAAGATCTGATAATGGCGGAGAATATGTTAACAACAAATTCGTCAACTTTTGCACTAAGCATTGAATTCAAATGCAACATAATGTTCCATATACTCCATGACAAAATGGTGTAGCTAAAAGGAAGAATCACACCTTAAAGGAAATGGCTACTTATATGCTTCAATCTAAAGGAATTAGTCTTAATTTTTGCGCAAAAGCAATTAACTATGCAAATTACATAGTAAATCACACTCCTACTAAGGTTTTAAAGAATATCACTCCAAAAGAAACATGGAGCTCAATTAAACCAAATGTAAGTCACTTTCATGTTTTTGGAAGTAAATCATGGGCCCATATTCCCAATGAGAAACATAAAGCTTTAGAACCTAAGAGTGAAAAATGTATTTTTGTTGGATATTCTGAAGATGTCAAAGGATATAGAATTATTTCACCAAAATAAAAAAATGTTATCATTAGAAGAGATGTAAAGTTTGCTGAAAATATATCAGCCTACAAGCCTAGTTCGGCTGATGTACCACTTCTCTCTATCCCTTCTACTTTTGAAAATATTTCTTCTTCAGATGATGATAGCGAGGATGACAATCCTTCCCCACCTTCTCAGGATCCTCATTCAACTCCTCAGCTTCCAAAATTGGTTTGTGCTACTCGGGATGCAACAGGTTCTCTTGTAGGTGATCCTACAGATCAGCGACGTACACGTTCTCAATTTGATAGAGCCTCTTCTTTACTGGCTCAAGCTTCAGTGAATTATGATCCTGACACCTTTGTAGAAGCTTCAAGAGATCCAGATTGGGACACAGCTATGAATGAAGAATATCGTTCATTATTGGCAAATGATACATGGGATCTTGTTCCTCTTCCAAAGGGAAGAAAACTTATTATATGTAAGTGGGTTTACATAACCAAGTTTGGAGTAGATGGAAAAGTTGATAACCATAAAGCTCATCATGTTGCTAAGGGCTTTTCACAAGTTGAAGGAATTGACTATACTGAAACCTTCTCCCTTGTTTCCAAAATGAAATCTACCCACCTTGTTCTCTCCCTTGTTACCTCTTTCAAATGGGAAGTCCATCAGATGGATGTTAAATCTACCTTCTTGCATGGGGACTTGCATGAAGAAATCTATATGGAACAACCTCCTGGCTTTATACAAATAGACTCCAACCTTGTATGTCGGCTTAAGAAATCCCTTTATGGTCTCAAGCAAGACCCTTGGACTTGGTATGCCAAAATGGATATATTTCTTTTAGATACTGGCTTTTCTAGGTGTCATTCTGACAATACTGTCTACACCAAGAAAGTGGGTAAGTCTCTTATCATTCTTTTTCTTTATGTTGATGATCTTATCCTTATTGGTAGTGATCCCAACCTTATAAACCATGTGAAGTGTAGCCATAAAAAGCAGTTTGAAATGACAGACTTAGGACACTTGCATTATTTTCTTGGTCTTCAAGTCTTGCAATCCAAGGAAGGTATTTCCCTTTCTCAGTCCAAGTATGCCTGTGATCTTCTATGCCACTTTCACATGGACGACTGTAAGCCAACCCCTTCTCCCTTTTAGTCTGGAGCCAAAATTTCAGTCCCTTGTACTTCCCCTAAAGTTGATGCTACCTTATACCGTCAACTTGTAGGAAAACTTTTGTATCTGACCCATACCAGTCCTGACCTTTCCTTTGATGTTGGTCTTATTGGTTGGTTTATAAAAAACCCACATCAAAGTCATCTGAAATAAGCTAAAAGAATGCTTCATTATGTTCAAGTTACACTTCAGTTTGGGATTCATTACAGTGTAGAAGCATCTCATCTATTGGTTGGTTTCACTGATTCCGATTGGGCTGGTGACCCTGATGATCATAAGTCTATTGCAGGTTATGTCTTCACTCTTGGTTATGGACCTATTACATGGGATTGCAAGAAACAAAGTGCCATTTCTCTTTCTTCAACAGAAGCAAAGTATTGTGGTGTTGTAGAAGCTAGTAAGGGAGCCCTGTGGCTTTGTCAGATCTTGTCAGAGTTTGGATTACAATAGCAACATCCGACTACACTTTGGTGTGATAATCAAAGTGTCATTCAACTATGCAAAGATCCATTCCAACATCAGTGCAGCAAACACATTGAACTACACATGCACTTCATCAGAAAGCTCATTCATGACCATGTTCTTGAAGTGCAATATTGTTCAATCGATGATCAAGTTGCAGACATCTTTACAAAGGCTCTCAAAGAGGTGAAGTTTACTAAACTTAAATTTATGGTTGGAGTTCGGAAGTTGTCACTAAGGGGGGATAGGCTCTAATGCCTCCTTCCTTCTCCTATTGTGTCATATTTGTATATCCTTCAATACTATCCCAAGTTATTCTTAAGGGGGGGATGTTAGGATATTTTGACACATAAGAAATAGTTAAGTATAACTTGGTCTAGTGTAGAGTTAGGTAAAGTGTGTTTCTTTACTATGTACTTTTGTAACTTACAATCCGACAGGCACGATATGTTCTAGACATGAAGTGATTCGATGATTCATTCTCTCCTCGGTATTACCAAAACTTGATCTATGGCTTAACACCCTATTGGTCCATGATCTCAATTTAAAGAGCATGGAGGGTCATTTGTAAGGTGACCATTCATGAGAGATGCTTATGTAAATTTTATTTCTTTTATTAATAAATTGCCTAAAGTTGTCGCGTTGGCTCGGATCATGGATTGATTCCCTCTTTGAGGGTTTTAACCATGTCAAGAATATTGGTGCATTGATTTGTGATCTATTTGTGAGCGATGTCCTTTAGTGTTCTATCTGAGGAACTTACCCTGTAAAGTCTTACAATATTCCTTGAAAATTTGAACATATTTATCTTTAATCTCATGTGGTAGTGTTGTTGAAAGTTTAATGTTTCTAACTTCTTATTTTGTACCAATATTACAGTTTTGAACATCATCTTGTTGTGAATTTAGCATTGAAGTTTTTATAATATCATTATGGTCGAACAATATTCAAGGGGAATTAATCCTTTAGGAATATTATTGTTAGATAGCTGAATAATATCATGGTCAACTCATTTCTACTTGAAATTTATGTTTGAATCAGGAATACTTTATGTGATTGTTTCATTGCTTTCTTCATCAATATGTACACAAGAAAATTTCTCAATAGCTTGCATAAACTTTTTCAATTTCTCATCATCTTCAAATATTTGCCAATGTTTTATGTTATCGGGGATCGAAGTTATATACCTAACCTTAATTTGGTATTGTAATTGAGAAGATTATGGAACTTTGAAAGGACTTGCAGACACTGCCAAGAACCTACTTGCATGTTATCCTCTCTTAGTATAGCTTGAATGTTAAATGCATGGAAATAGTTTTCTATACAATACCATGTCTCATTTATGTAAGATTTTAATGGGATGTTTTGTCTGACAAATATTTCTAACTTATCTCACCACTAATTATGAATCAACAAACACTAACAATCTTTGAACTTTCATCTTCTTGGCCAGCTCCAATCCTAGTATTATAGCTTCGTATTCTACCACATTGTTAGTGATCTCAAAGTCCAGTTTAAAAGATTGAGTAATAAATATTTTTTAGGTGAAGTTAAAATAGTCCCAACTCCAGATCCATCTATGGAAAAATCCCCATTAAAATACATATTCCATACATTATTCTCTGAATATTGGGGAATATTTACAGTGTCTTCAATTCTATTTTGTACATTGCACTCATAACTTACAGCTAAAATGAAACACACTAAATATTGGTCCATAACATATATAGGGTGATTTACAACTCAACTTACATTACACACAGTATTTATGAACCTCACTTCTTTGTAGAATCTTAAATTTTCTCCTCCATAGACTGGAATGGTAGCATATGACATATCCATTTGTAAACTTCCTCCTAGTTTAGCACACTGGGATCTTGATAACAACATACCACATTTTGGGGGAATATTTGTAACCATGATATCCATTACAACACGTTTGATAGGAATATGTTCTAAGGTTACTACCAGATCTTTGATCAAACCCAAATGTTACACCTGTTTTGAATCGAATGTATATAATCATGGTAAGGCCTGGTCACTTGCAACATAAGTTGATCCATAATAATTTTGGGCATTATATTATGAGATGCCCCAAAATCTAACATGCAATTATAATCATGAACATTTAGATTCAAATATAAAGGAGGAACATTTTCATTTTGAACATCCAAACTTGGTCTGAAAATAACAGAGGGTTTTTCATCCGCACATGAACACTGAATCCATTTAGATATCTCTTGTTTATAGTCAGGGTTTCTCTTGAGTTTTGATAAAGGAATTGGAGTTTTGTCTTTTTCTAGTTCCTTTTCTACATTAAAAACAAAAGGAACAAGTTTTTCTGTAGTTGATTGATCTCGTGAATGACTTTGACATTGTGAAGATAAAGTTTCAGCAGTGTTGTCTTACGATAAATCAAAGGTAACCTTCTTTACAAGTCTGCCTGGACCTTGTCTTGGTCTAAGATCATATATTTTAGTCAACTCAATAATTAGAAATTCAGAAAAGAATGATATTTAGAAACTTCCAAAGATTCTATATTTTAAGCTACCTGATAAACTTGATTCACGAGAACAATGGAATTTTATTGATGTTGATCACAAAAATAATTTATGTCATCTACAACAGGTGTTATTTCTTCCACATCTTGATCATCTATCATCAATGGAGTTTGAATCTGTTGATCATTATTATGTCATTCCCTCTGTAAAATTTACGGTTGAAAAGGTCTTTTGTAGGTTCCTTGTGGTCTATTCAAATTTTGTTGTACTTGTCTAGGTTGTGTTTCCATCCTTGAAATTCTATTAGACAAGTTTCTCAACATTGAAGTGATTTCATCAATTTTATGTTCCTCTTCCTTAATTTTTGAAGATGAACCAATTTATGTTCTTGCCTTCAATTTCCTTTCTGCTTTTTTTGACTTTTTTCTCAATTTAGTTGACATTGTTTTGTTAGCCTCAACCTCAATTGCATCAATTTTCATATATGCCAAATTTATAAATTTTCTTTCCCTTAACATTAAAGCAAAGTCATCATCAAATTCCTTAGAAAATCTAACCTTCGTTGCAGTGATTGTAGGTTTGTAATCAACCAGCATCTTGTTGTAAATTTTATTAAATCTCTTCGAATTCAATCAAATAATAAAAAGGATCTTTCCTTATTCCCCACTTATTTATGAAGATATTGGTTAACTCTACCCATGTATGAACAGAATTTGGTTGCAACTGTCTAAACTAAATCCTAACATTTCCTTCTAATGATTGAATAAACAACCTCATATAAACATATTCATGTTTTATGTTCATATTATCTGCAAAATCCAAAAATGCAGATAAATGATCTTTTGCATTTGGTCTTGTTTCCCCATTATATCTAGGAAGATTTTTTAGACAACCCTCAGGAAAATCATGAATCTGAGTTGCTGGTGGTAACACTAAAGCTGTATATATGGCTGCCACAATCGGTCCTATCTCAACCATTTGTTGTTGTTATGAAATTGATTGTCTGGGAGAAAAAGTTTCCTTGGAAGATGAATGCCCTGAAATTATAGACTTTTTTTAAAATTGAGGGTGAATTATTAACTATTCAAATTCAAGAACATTTCTCGTTTGATATTCAAAAGATAAATGGTTTGTATAAATTTTAAGCTCCTCTTCAAGCTGATAAGAATTAGAAGGATTGTATGAATAACCGATGATATAAAATCTTCAGGTTTAAGCTCAGACAATTTTAATTCAAGCTCTCGTTCTATATCAGATGATTCTAAAATGGAGATAGGAAGTTCAAAGGATTCAAGTTGATGGACTAGTAAGGCATATTATAGTTATACTCCTTTTGTTGGAAATAATACTGAGAGGGGGGGGGGGGGGGGTTGAATCAGTATTATCAGATCAATAAAACTTTTTCAATGCTCAAAAACATATACGCTACTTCAGTTAAGTGAACCCGCGTGTACACGCTTCTGTGTCTAAAGCAACTAGCGTATATCCATAAATCTTATGATTCAGTTAGCTTATCTTCAGTAAATGCATCAGAACATTATTAACCATATTAACAGTAAACAGGTGCAGTATAACAGAACAGATCATCACACAAAAGCCACACACATGAACACAAAGATATAAGGTGGAAACCCAATGTGGGTGAAAACCACCTGCTGCAAGTCATCTCAATCTTCTTCTTAATAAGAAAATCCTTTTACAATATTTGTACTGGTGCAGTCTTATACCAGTACGGGAGCTACAACCCCCTTTGCTTTTGTACTAGCCGATCCATTTACTAGTACACACGCTGCTACCTGCTACAATGCTCCAAAGATCTCCCTTAGCTTTTGTACTAGCTTAGATACTAGTACGTAGGTGCTTGCCTACAATATTCTCTCCTCCAGGTACCACGTTTCATCAATTTTCAGACTGGATACACTGAAGCACAACACACAATCTGAAAGGCCACTTTTCATCCAATTTTCATACTGGACCCATAACTATCATTGAAGCTCAAAACAATCATCAACCTCTGAATCACTGAAACCCTGTTAACAACACTGTCACCAGAACACAGAGCAGACACAGAACTCTGTAATAACCATCAGACCCATCTGCAACTTCAAGTATCAAGCTTTACAATGTATACGCTACTTCGATGAATCAAACCCGCGTGTATACGCGCTTTCGCCAAAGACAACCCGCGTACAAATCTAAAAATAATTTCTCATAACTTGCAGCTGTACCAGACATCAATCATACTCATAATACTTATAGAACAATACATGCGTCAGTATGTAGATCTAGAATAAGCATCATAAAGATAGTTCATTTCAAACCATTTGATCCCGATCTCTCCTTAGATCTTGCTCTCCATCAACCGATGAGATCTCTCCTTAGCTCAGATCAAGCAATGCATCATCAACCCATAACCTGCATGCTGGATCTAATGCTTCATCAGATATTCAAGACATTTCAGATACACTTGCCTAATGATTTCCTTCTCCTTATATAGCCTTAGGCCTTGTTCAATACCAAGAGCCAAAACCATAGTAACACAATACCATCAACTTCAAAACTAGGGATCGACACGCCCGTCGAGACACAATGGTCCGAAACCATAGGCACAACTTCCAAGGACTAACCGCCATGGACCAAAGGTACTTTTCCACATACACGCGCTTTTGCTGAAGCCAACCTGCGTGTACACGCGACTTGGGCTTAACGAACCTGCGTGTATGAACTTTCTCTTCTTCTTATAGTCTGATCATCAATTCCTTGCTGCTGACCTTCTGTACTATGATTTGTCATCAAACCTGCGTGTATGAACTTTCTCTTCTTCTTATAGTTTGATCATCAATTCCTTGTTGCTGACCTTCTGTACTATGATTTGTCATCAGTGAGGTTTGCCATCAAGGACAACACTTATCTCATAATGCCAACAATCTCCCCCTTTGGACTTGATGGCAAAGCTAACTTGTCACACTTAGAATTATCATCTGATTCCTTTGAGCTATCCTCCATCAGTCACATCTGATATCTCTTCTGAAGATTCATCCAGTTATACATAAGTGAGATATTCTTCTATGAGAGGGTTGCCATCAAGTACAACACATGCATCATAATGCCAACAATCTCCCCCTTTGGACTTGATGGCAACAACACCAAATCACTCTCCCCCTTTGACATCAAGGGCAAAGGGTGGACCAAGATGTTCTCTTCTTTTGCTGAACATTTCGCTGTCCATACTCCCCCTGAGTATCTGTTAAAATCTCTGAATGATCTCCCCCTTTGTTTATGCCAAAGTGTACCAATCTGTCAATGCTCCCCCTGAGTACATGCCGAGTCTCTGTACTGCTGAAGTGTGCTGTTCATGCTTTTCCTGACTGTAGGCGAGATCTGCAAAAGATGTTCTTCAAGAAGAACATGACTCTATACATCATAAAAGACCTTCCTATCACCAAAGAATCATACATACATCCATCTCTCAACTAGGTGAGGATATACAAAAAAATGACTCATCCACCCAACCAAGTGGGGATACATCAAAAGTTTACATATGACAACCAATAATATTGCATCAATCATCCCAGGCATAGTGGGGAAACCAAAATAGGCCGTTACATGACCTTGACACCATGAAAGAGATACCACAAAAGAGATATATGACATAGAGACGAAAGAACTAGACCAAGACTTATGAAAGTCACCAGAAGCATCTGATAATCATCATTCAGATCATCAACCAAGAGATCCTTCTGTTCTCCTCTCGCCTTTGTTCCACCTGAAGCCAACAACAAATGTGAACCAGAACCAAAAGCTTTAAGATAATGCCAACAATGCATCATTGGAATATTATCTGCTCCCTCTGAACCTGTGCCAGATGATCTCTGTCAGATCCATATCAGACTTTCTGCAACCAACATCTGTCCCTGCTGATTTCCTTCAAAAACTCCATATACGCGTCTGCATCCACATAAACAAGCGTATATACGCGGATAGGCCTTATGAAACTCGCGTACAATCATTTTCATATCAGCAACCTGTAAATGTCCTGCAGCAAGGTATGTCTGAACATAGATGTCAACTCCTCCTTTTAATCATCATCATGAAATCATTCACATTACATGTGAAACCACCATAGCCACTACATCAACGTCAAGATCTATATGATCCAAGTATCATTACTTGGGAACATCTGCATCAATCAACATATGTAAGGATCAACCTATCATCATATAGATAAGAACTCATCACCATGTCTCCAATAAAGCAACTTTGAGTAGTCATCCATGTATCAGCACTATGTATCTTGAGCTCAAATTCTTTTGACAAAGATTCTTGATATCATCATCAGCAACAATCCTTATCCGCATGAGTGCCTGCATCATAACTGTATGATATTTATGCATATGACAACAGCAGTATATAAGTGACTCATCATCAAGTGAGGAAGATGTGTATTCAAGCTTTGTACTTCTCCTTGTTCTTATGAAGATCACCATGTAAGCACCATATATGCATCATCAAAGAATCAACCATAAATCTGATCTGAACATCTTCTATGTAACTTCAAGAATCATATGAGAGTTTATCATAGACAACTCACAACCACATCATAGCAAGATATATCATTTAGCCATATAAGAATCATCACCAAGGATAATGCCAACAATGAATTACTAAAGGCATATGCTCCCCCTCAACCAGTGCCATCTGTTAGATCTGATCATGCATATATCAGCAATAAGCATCAAAACATCATCATCCTCAAGTTAGGATCAAAACACTTCTAGACATCATACAAGTAACAAAACATTTCCACACATCCTCAGCAGACTGTAACCAATAGAGCAAATAATAGACTGAATCATATCAGATCCTTTTTCTGATCCTGTCCCCACTGCTTTTCCTCAGACTGACATATACGCGACTTTGCAGTGTGAAACTCGCGTATATACGCGGCTATACTTCATGAAACTTGCGTATGAGAATTAGAACACTGAAGTTTTACACCTTCAGCTCCCCCTGAGTCTGGTATGTTTGTGCTGTGCTGTGTCTCAGTACATTGTGCTGACTGTACTTCCTTCTTCCTCCATATCTTCAAGTGTGATGAGGTTTTCTCCTTTTGATGTGATGTCCATCCTTTGTTCCTGCATTCCTTTGCTATATGTCCAAGCTTGTTACATGCATAACATCTTACATGTTTCATATTTCTCCTGTAGCAATCAGCAGCTTTGTGACCATACATATTGCAAGCAAAGCAATATCCATTAAAGTATCTTGATTGAGATGACCTGTCCGCATAATAGTCTTGAACTCTTCTTCTTCTACATCTAGCTGCAACATGTCCAAGATTATGACATACATAACATTCAATATTATTCATAGGAGGAGTAAAAGATTTTCTTTGAGGAGTCTCTTTCCTTGATTGTTGATGGGGTTGACCTTTCATCTCCTTGTTGATCATTTTAAATTTCTCTTTAGAGTTCCTTGCCTCACCTTGTGAACTAGATTCACCTTTAACAGATTCATGAAAACCAAGACCGGTCTTGATAGCAGGAGACCTTTGACTACTAAGAATATCATCCAAGACTTTAGAACTATCTTGAAATCGTAAAAGCTTATCCTTTTCTTCTAGTTTACCTTTCAAGATATTTACCTCAACCTGAAGCTGTTCTTCCTTTTCAAGAGATTGCTTTTTCAAATCTTCTTCATCTTTCCTTCCTTCTTCCATTTGTTCCCTTAGTTTGAGAATCTCCTTTTCTTGTTCTTCATTCAGATCCTGCTGCATTTGACGAACTCGGAAGGCACATTCTAGTTGAGATTTTAAGCTGGTGGCTTCGTTTTCTTGTATTGCAATAGCTTGGAGTAGATCTGTATTCTGCTTCTTTGATTCTTCAAGATCTCCTTTTAGTGCGAGGATTGTAGCTTCAAGATTTTCATAGTAGCTGGATCTATCTTTGAGTTTCTTGATGGTTGTGCTTCTTTCGTTGACTTCTTTTCTTAATGATGTCACTTCATGCTGCAATTTTTGACATTGGTCTTCCTTGTCCTTGAGAAGCTTTCTCACCTTGTTTCCTTCTTCTAGTTGGGCCTTTAGTTTGGTAACTTCTTCTTTGAAAGCACATTCCCTTTTGTTCAATAGATCTTGTTGATCTTTAACTTTGTCTGTAAGCCTTCTAAATACTGCCTCTAATTGATACTTTTCTTGCTCACCCATAAAAGCATGTTCAGTAGTGTCACTATTACTTCCATCACTTTCACAGGGAAATATAGCAGGAACATCAGAGGATAACACATTCATACCTGATAAGGATTCTGAATCTGAAGAGCTTCTTATACCTAATCCCCAATCGACTCTCCCACTGTCATAGTCCTTCTGAGATGTCTTCTTCTTCTTATGAGCTTTCTTCTTAAGCTTCTTTCCCATTGTTCCACGGATCTCCTTCAAGCGATCAAGCTTCTACCAAAGGACCTGCTCTGATACCAATTGTTGGAAATAATACTGAGAGGGGGGCGGGGTGAATCAGTATTATCAGATCAATAAAACTTTTTCAATGCTCAAAAACATATACGCTACTTCAGTTAAGTGAACCCGCGTGTACACGCTTCTGTGTCTAAAGCAACTAGCGTATATCCATAAATCTTATGATTCAGTTAGCTTATCTTCAGTAAATGCATCAGAACATTATTAACCATATTAACAGTAAACAGGTGCAGTATAACAGAACAGATCATCACACAAAAGCCACACACATGAACACAAAGATATAAGGTGGAAACCCAATGTGGGTGAAAACCACCTGCTGCAAGTCATCTCAATCTTCTTCTTAATAAGAAAATCCTTTTACAATATTTGTACTGGTGCAGTCTTATACTAGTACGGGAGCTACAACCCCCTTTGCTTTTGTACTAGCCGATCCATTTACTAGTACACAGGCTGCTACCTGCTACAATGCTCCAAAGATCTCCCTTAGCTTTTGTACTAGCTTAGATACTAGTACGTAGGTGCTTGCCTACAATCTTCTCTCCTCCAGGTACCACGTTTCATCAATTTTCAGACTGGATACACTGAAGCACAACACATAATCTGAAAGGCCACTTTTCATCCAATTTTCATACTGGACCCATAACTATCATTGAAGCTCAAAACAATCATCAACCTCTGAATCACTGAAACCCTGTTAACAACACTGTCACCAGAACACAGAGCAGACACAGAACTCTGTAATAACCATCAGACCCATCTGCAACTTCAAGTATCAAGCTTTACAATGTATACGCTACTTCGATGAATCAAACCCGCGTGTATACGCGCTTTCGCCAAAGACAACCCGCGTACAGATCTAAAAATAATTTCTCATAACTTGCAGCTGTACCAGACATCAATCATACTCATAATACTTATAGAACAATACATGCGTCAGTATGTAGATCTAGAATAAGCATCATAAAGATAGTTCATTTCAAACCATTTGATCCCGATCTCTCCTTAGATCTTGCTCTCCATCAACCGATGAGATCTCTCCTTAGCTCAGATCAAGCAATGCATCATCAACCCATAACCTGCATGCTGGATCTAATGCTTCATCAGATATTCAAGACATTTCAGATACACTTGCCTAATGATTTCCTTCTCCTTATATAGCCTTAGGCCTTGTTCAATACCAAGAGCCAAAACCATAGTAACACAATACCATCAACTTCAAAACTAGGGATCGACACGCCCGTCGAGACACAATGGTCCGAAACCATAGGCACAACTTCCAAGGACTAACCGCCATGGACCAAAGGTACTTTTCCACATACACGCGCTTTTGCTGAAGCCAACCTGCGTGTACACGCGACTTGGGCTTAACGAACCTGCGTGTATGAACTTTCTCTTCTTCTTATAGTCTGATCATCAATTCCTTGCTGCTGACCTTCTGTACTATGATTTGTCATCAAACCTGCGTGTATGAACTTTCTCTTCTTCTTATAGTCTGATCATCAATTCCTTGCTGCTGACCTTCTGTACTATGATTTGTCATCAGTGAGGTTTGCCATCAAGGACAACACTTATCTCATAATGCCAACACCTTTATATAGAAGTTTTAAGACTTTAGGTGGTAAATTAGATAAATCAAAAAGTGTGGGAATTAAGTCAAATTTTTAAGGCTATGAAATTGATTTTGGTGGAAGAGAAGTTGAAGTAGAAGCTTCGAGTCTATGTTTGATGAAAGAAATTTTCTACATTAAAAACAGAAGGAACAAGTTTCTTTGTTGTTGATTAATCTGGTGACTGACTTTGACGTTGTGAAGATAAAGTTTTAGCAGTTTTGTCTTGTGATAAATCAAAAGTAACATGATTTACAGGTCTGTCTGGACCTTGTCTTTGGCTAAGATCATATCTTTTATTCAAATCAAAAATTAGAAATTCTGAAAATACTTGATATTTAGAAATTTCGAAAGATTCCACATTTTGAGCTACAGGTTGAACTTGATTCATGAGAACAATAGAATTTTCTTGTTGTTGATCACAAAAATAATTTATGTCATCTACAACAGGTGTTATTTATTCCACATCTTGATCATCTCATCAATGGAGGTTGAATCTGTTAACCATTATTATGTCTTTCCCTCTGTAAAATTTATGGTTGAAAAGGTATTTTGTAGGTTCCTTGTGGTCTATTCACTTTTTGATGTACTTGGCTAGGTTATGTTTCCATCCTTGAAATTCTATTAGACAAGTTTCTCAACATCAAATTGATTTCATCAATTTTATGTTCCACTTCCTTAATTTTTTAAGATGAGCTAGTTTTTGTTCTTACCTTCAAATTCCTTTCTTCTTTTTCTACCTTTGCTCTCAATTTAGTTGATGTTGTTTTGTTAGCCTCAACCTCAATTGCATCAATTTGCATATCTGCCAAAGTTATAGATTTTATTTCCATTAACATTAAAGCAAAGTCATCATCAAATTCCTCAGAAAATCTAACCTTCATTGCAGTGACTGGAGGTTTGCAATCAACTGGCTTCTTGTTGTAAATTTTATTAAATTTTGATGAAATCTTAAACAAGTTCATTAGGATTCCTTTTGAGGTCTTTGAATTCACTCAAATAATAAAGGTGATCTTTCTTTATCCCCCATGTATTTATGAACATATTGGTTAACTCTACCTATGTATGATTTGGTTGCAACCGTCTAAACCAAATCCTAACATTTCCTTATAATGATTGAACAAATAGCCTCATATAAACATCTTCATGTTCTATGTTCATATTATCTAGAAAATCCAAAAATGCAAATAAATGATCTTTTTCATTTGGTCTTGTTTCGCCATTGTATATAGGTAGATTTTTTTTATAACCGTAAGAAAATTCATGAATCTGAGTTGTTGGTGGTAACACTAAAGCTGCATATATGGCTACCACAATCGGTCCTACCCTAGCCATTTGTTGTTGTTCTGAAACTGATTTCCCAGGAGACAAAGGTTCCTTGGAACATGACTGCCGTGAAATTATAGGATTTTTTGAAAATTGAGGGTGAATGATTAACTTTTCAACTTCAAGAACAATTTTCCCTTGATCTTCAAAAGCTAAATGGTTTGTATAAATTTTAAGCTCTTCTTCAGGCTGATAATAAGTAGAAGGATAAGTATGAATAATAGAGGATATAAAATCTCCAGGTTTAAGCTCAGGCAATTTTAATTCAAGCTCTGGTTCTGTATCAAATTATTCTAAAAGGGAGACATGAAATTCAAAGGATTCAAGTTCATGGACCAGTAAGGCACATTATAGTTCTACTCCTTTAGAGAGAAGTTCTAAGACTTTAGGTGGTAAATTAGGTAAATCATAAGGTATGGGAATTGGGTCAAACTATTTAGGACGTGAAACTTATTTTGGTGGAAGAGAATTTGAGGTAGAAGCTTCAAGTCTATGTTTGATGAAAGAAATTCATATAAGTCTCTTTGGATTTGATAATGGAGTGAAGATCTCAATATCAGAATGTGATCTTTTATGCCCATGTGAAGCCATATTTAATCTATGAAGTCGCGAGGTGAAATATTTTAGCCTGCTAGCCTCTCATTCACCATTAAGAGGTAAGTGTTATCGTTGTCCCAGGGAAATAAAATTCAAACTTCGTTTCCTAACAACAATGCCAATCTGGTGTTGTTTCTTCGTAGACAGTTATAGGCTCGAGAACTATGCCAAATAATCTAAATTAGGATTTATTTTGAATGTATGATCAATGACTCAAACCATTCACATGTGTATTATCCAAAAATTCCAAAGGTTTATCAAAGTACTGATTCCAGTACCAACAACATACAATATTTAGATGATTCTGATAGATGAAAAAAAATATTTCATAACTATATATCCTTCCAGAATATATGCATTATGAAATAAAGCAAAGGTGTATAGAAATATTTCTTAACTAACACTTATATATTTGAGAGATGACATAAGACAATACTTTTATCATGCAGAGATACTAATTTAAACAAAATGTTCAATTAGCTAATCTTAGTAATGATAATAACTTTGCAGGGGATATCAGGGGGATCAAAACTCAACCTAGCCTTACCCAGTACTTTTATATTACCTCGAACATATGAAGAATAACATAAATGATTACACAATGAAAACTCACATGAACATAAATGTTGCTAAAAATTAAATCTAGAAGCCTTTGATTATCTTCAAGACTTCCAAAATTACAATAGCATCTATTGGTTCCATTAGAGTATCAACCCTTCTTACTTCAAATTACAAAGTATATATAGAGAGTCTTCTTAAAATATCTAATCTATTACAATTTTTTACATGAAAAATAAAGTTTTATCCAAAATTATTTAGATAACTCTAATAAATATAACTCAAAATAGCAATTCTGGAACTGATTTAGGGGAATCTGCACACTATTTGAGGATCTTGTTTCCAACTTCTTGCTTTAAATCTGCCTCTGTTGATTATGCTCCTATTATTTGCCCAAATCCTGCCTCCAAACCTGCTTTTTGTTTACTTGATAAGTTCAAGGAACTTATCCCACTGATCATCATCTAGACATGCAAACTTTGTTACCTTCCTATAAGCCTCATCCACCTCAGTATACTTTTCAAAATTTGGCTTGGTAACAAAAAGGTGATGAACTTTATGTAAAATAAACAAATAATTTGCTAAGTATTCTGACAAACTCTAACCACTAAGAACTCATTTTAATTTAGCAACCATTGATTTATTTGTTGCTATATCATGCTACATTCTATGATAGTTCTCCTGCTCCATTAGTTGACTGTGAGAATCCCTCAATGATGGGAGCCCTTTCTGTTGAAGAACCGAAATTTTCTTGTGAAACTTTTTTATTTGACTATCTACGTTTTCACATTTTTTTCTGTTTGCAACATCAAATTTATTTTGGTTAGCACCTTTCTCACCTCAATAAATGCATCTATTATATCTTCAATTCCCATCCCTTCTAATTCTTCTCTGGTTTTTGAGTTTAAAACTTTAATAATTTGTGTTGCTTCACCAAGCATGTGATCAGACTTCTCTTTGACTTCTTCAATAGTTGCCTTTTCTTTATTCACTAGTTGTTCATGTTCAAAAATAATTTCAATAAAGGTCCAAAAATCTGAAATAACTGAATTAATATCTAACCATTTTTTCCTTGGCTTTGATAAATTATGGGTACTAATTGATTCATCTTGAAACTTTTCAATTTGCTTCATAAGCTTAAAAAAATTATGCAATTCATAAATGTATGTATTATCTACCTTTATTTTGTTTTCTTCTACTCTCTACAATGATTCCTTTAACTTTTCAATTTCCACATTTCATAATGACAAGTCATCCATTGATTTAGATAATTGTTCTATTGAATCTTGGCTAGTTGACCCCGCTTCCACTATCAAAATCCCTGCACTAGCAAGTTGTTCTTTCTCTTTTAGAAGTTTCTCCATTTCTGAATCCATTTTCTTAATTTTAAGGTTTTGTTCCACAATCATATGAAACATATTGTCCTTTTCTTTTTCCAATTCTCCTACCTCCTGAGATTTAGGATGTTATGTAGTTAGCAGCTTCAATATTTTCCTTAGTGACTGCATATCTGTGCTTCTGTTTTTTATGATTTCTTGAGCTGCATTAACATTACTAAGATCCAATCCCAGTTTAATAACAAGATCTTCAAGCGATTTTATCCTTGTATCCTTGGCTAGGGAGGACATATTTTCTAATTTCAATTAGGAATATATATTATTCAAGGATGTCTACAATCTGGAAACAACCATAGCATAAATTGTAAGGGTATAATAGATCATTTCACATGTCTATTTGTGCATATCTATTTGGTCTATTAGATGGATTTGTTTGGTATCAAAAGAAAATAGTGAAGTCTTATAATATTCTATTGTTTTCATAACTACAACCTTTGGCTCAAGGAAAGCCAACTGAAACTGACCTCTATCAGGATCTAGTGCAGATAGTAGCATGTTCTGGGTGGATGAGGTTTGTTTCCAAAACTGAGAATATGTGGCAAATTTGAGCATCTAATTTTTCTTCTTCATTTCTCTGGGAAAAATACTCTGGACACCGAAAGAAGGGGAAGCAGAACAACAAGTAACTTCCTCTTAAATTTGTTGCAAAGTGAAAAGAGGCTCATTTGGTACCATTATTGTAGTAGATACCTCAATGTTTATAGCCTCAGATGATTCCTCCTTTGCTTGAATTTTCTTTCTCCTTTTGAAAACTATGAATTATGCCAATTTTGATGTTATGAAACCAGCTCACAAAAATATAGAAAAGATAGTTGAATGACTTAGAATTCAGCCTCTTCGAGGGGGCAACCACCTCTACATTACACAAGTGAACAATTCTTGGATGATTCAAATGACAAAACCTCCTTTCTATATATAGAAGTCTAAGGAGTCACAATATAACCCAATGGACCTAACAATAATAATATAAAGCCGCAAAAATAATAATAGAGGGATTCTATGGGGCACAGTAATAACAATATGGGGGCAATAGAGGCACAACAATATTAATAAGGGATACAACTACAATAGTAATGGGGTAATCACTAGTATTATAGGGACCTTACATACCCCTCTCCTTCAAAAAAGTGTTGTCCTCAATGCTTGAGTGGTTCTGGATGCTTCTGTATAAAATTCAAAGCCTCCCATGTGGAATCTTCAACATATAAGTTCTTCCACTTGATGAGATACTTCGAAATTGATCGATTTCGTAGCTGTCGAGTTCTTGTTTCTGTGACTGCTTCTGGTTCCAATATAATTTTTCCTTCCTCGTCAAGTTCTGGCAATATGATTTGAACTAGGAGCTTGTCGCTTATAACCTTCTTTAAACATGAAACATGGAAAACTGGGTGCACTCGAGAAGCTACAGGAAGCTCCAATTTGTATGCCATCGTACCATCTTTTGCAACACCTTGTACGGACCATAATACAATGGTGATAATTTATTATCCTTCTTAGCTTGCTTGAGGGACATTTGTTTATATGGTTGTAGCCGTAGGAATACCCAATCACCTACATCAAAACTTATTTCGCTAGGATGTTGATCTGCCTGTTGTTTCATTCTATTCTGTGCCAACACGAGGTTATCCTTTAAGAGTTGGAGGACTTTTTGTTGATGTTCGATGTGATATTCCACTACTTGAACCTTAGAATTTTCTCTTAAATATGATGTGATGGATGGTGGCTGATATCCATAAAGTGCCATAAATGGGGTCATTTTTGTTGTTGTATGGAAGGAAGTGTTATACCACCATTCAGCCAGAGGCAACCATTTGACCCATTGTGTCTGTTTATCAGATACAAAGCAACGAAGATATCCTTCCAAACATTCGTTTACTATCTCAGTTTGCCCATCAAATTGAGGATGATAAGATGAGCTATGAGCTAACTGAGTACCAAGATAAGAAAATAATTCTGTCCAAAATTTTCCAGTGAAAATGGGATCTCTGTCACTTACAATAATCTTTGGATTTCCATGTAGCTATTGAATTGTTTCCATAAATGCAGTAGATACTGTACTAGCTTTAAATGGATGTGATAATGCACAAAAGTGTGCATACTTGGTAAGTCTATCAACTACCACCATGATGGCACTCTTTCCCTCAGACTTGGGTAAACCTATGATAAAATCCATTGAAACCTCCACCCAACTTTGGCTTGGAATGGATAAAGGTTGTAATAGACCCGGGGTCTTAATTCTTTCCACTTTATTTTGTTGGCAAACCAAATATTCTGCCACAAACTTTTGAATATCCGATTTAAGGCCATCCCAAAAAAATTCCTTCTTAACCCTGTGGTAAGTTTTAAAAATCCTGAGTGCCCTCCTAAGGGAGAAGTGTGCAATTCCATAAGAATATTTTGTTTGATTTGGAAATTCTTACAGAGGTATAAGCGATCTTTGTACCATAACAAATCATTTTGCCAGCTAAATGTATCAGATGTACTGGAATCTTGTTGTAACTTTCGAATAAGTGCCCACACTTCTTCGTCATTCTTCCATTCCTCCCTTGCTTCGTTTATCCAATCTAGTTGGATAATAGAAATGGCGCACAACAATGCTTCCACATCCTCACCCTTTCTTGAGAGTGCATTTTCCACCACATTTTGCTTCCATTTTTTGTAGACGATTTCAAAGTCATAACCCAACATATTTGTGACCCACTTTTGTTGCTCTTTAGAGGATAATCTTTGTTCTAAAAATTATTTAAGGCTATCATGATCCGTTTTTACCTTGAAGTGTCTTCCCATTAGGTAGGGTCGCCATTTCTTAAGTGCATGTAGTATTGCCAACATTTCCTTCTCATAAATAGCTTTGTATAAAAACTTTCCCTTGATTGGCCGACTTTCAAAAGCAATGGGTCTTTCATCTTGCATTAAAACAACACCAATTCCATTTCCTAAAGCATCATTCCACAATAAAGGTTTTTGTGAAGTCTGGTGTAGCTAAGACCGGTGCTTGGCACATTGCCTCTTTAAGATGTTCGAAGGCCTTTGTTGTTTCTGGAGTCCATGAAAATGCATCTTTCTTCAATAATGTTGTTAGAGGTGCTGCTATTCTCCCATAATTCTTAACAAAATTGCGACAATACCCTGTCAACCCGAGAAATTCTCGCAAATTCTTTATGGATGTGGGGATTTTCCATTCCTTAATGGCTTTAATTTTGCTATGGTCTACCTTAACTCCTTCATGAGATACAATATGACCCAGATATTCCGCCTCTTGTACTCCAAAGAAACATTTGGATCTTTTTGCATATAATTGTTTCTCCTCCAATAGTTGTAGCACCCTGTCAACATGTTCAACATGATCCTTCCAAGACTTGTTGTAGATTAGTATATCATCAAAAATTACTAACACAAATTTTCTCAGGAAGGGTTTGAAAATGGAATTCATCAAACATTGAAACATAGAAGGTGCATTGGTAAGGCCAAAAGGCATGACCAAAAATTCATAATGACCCTCGTGAGTTCTAAATGCTATTTTCGGAATGTCTTTGGTCTTCATTCTGATTTGATGATATCCTTAACGAAGATCCAACTTGGTGAAGTAAATTGATCCATGCAATTCATCCAGTAATTCATCAATGACAAGAATGGGAAACTTATCTTTAATAGTGAGCTTGTTGAGCTCCCTATAATCAAGACACATGCACCATGATCCATCCTTCTTGTGCACCAATACCACTGGAGCAGAGAAAGAAATTTGACTAGGTTGAATTATACTAGCCTCTAGCATTTCTGCAACCATACGTTCAATTTCACTCTTTTGGGCATAGGGATATCTGTACAGCCTGATGTTTGGAGGAACACTTCCTGGAATCAGATGAATAGCATGATCATGATCACGAATAGGTGGGAGACCTTTGGGAGTCTCAAATACCTTGGAATGATTGTCCAAGACTTTTTGGAGATCTGGAGAAATAGATGATTCCAACGTGGAAACATCTAGCAAACATAATTGTGCAATTACACCTCTTTATTGCTTTTTTAGAAGCTTTGTCATACCGTTAGAGCTAATTATCTTTCTCGGTTTCCCTGCAATACCCCTTAATTCAACTTCCTTTCCTTCCGCAGAAAATTTCATGAAAAGTTCTTGAAAATTAAAAGCTATTGTACCCAAGGATTGTAGCCATTGGACTCCTAGTACAAAATCAGCACCTCCCATTGGAATGGAAAGCATTGGGCTAGTCATATTCTCCCATGGATAGCCTGATATTATGGCACTTTCCAGAGTAATTTATCGTTCCTCCATTTGCAATCATCACTTGACACTCTGGTGCTAGATATAGGAAGCAATTCAATTCGTTTGCTATCTTACAATGAATAAAATTGTGGGTACTTCCTGAATCAATCAACACTATTACCTTTTTCTTCTTGATTTGTCCTTCTATCTTGATGGTTTGAAGAGTGGTAATTCCAGCCAATGCATTACAAGATATGGTCGGATTCATTTCGTCTTTATCTATGCTTTGTTCCTGGAGTATATCCTCTTCTTTTGGCCTTTCTTACTCCTTTTCTTCTTCCTCTTCACAATCTATGTAGAATAATTTCATCTCAGCACACTTATGACCTTTAGTGTATTTGCTATCACAACTGTAACAAAGCCCTTTTGTTCTTTTTTCTTCCAATTTTTGTGGTGTCAACCTTATAGGTTGTGGAAGACTAGGGGCAACTACACTTCCATCTTTATAGTTGTGAGTGGTATGCTTCCTGGTTGCCATAATTTTGCTTTCCATTTTTCTTCTAACCTGAATGCCTTCTCTAATGAATCAGGTTCCCAAAGGCGAACACCATGTTGGATATTATCTTTTAAAGTCCCTATGAACACATCAATCCTATGCTCCTCTGGAATATTTTTTACCCTTATGTTCAATTTTGGAACTCGTCAATGTCCTCCATTATTGAACCCTTTTGTTTGAGACTTATCAACTGGCTAAAAAAAGTGTTGCTTTTTGTATCCTCATAATGTGTTGTCAATTCTTCCGTAAAAATTGCCCAAGTGATAATTTGTTTACGAGAGCAAAGCCATTGATACCATACAAACTGATTTGGTTCCAAATATAAAGCTACAATACGTACCTTTTGTGTGTTTTGCACATTATTGAGATCGAAAAATTGCTCCATTTGTAATATCCATGTTGCGAGATCCTTGCCATCAAACTTCCTCATATCGATTTTTGGAATATGGTGGGTCTTCGATCCAACATTAGAGTCTATGAAATCATGATTAACATTTCTTTTGTTCTCATCATGAGTTTCCTTTACTACCCTTTCACCATTAGTAAGCATTTCTTGGAAAAACTTTGTTAAATTTGTCTTCAAATATTCCATGCCTGTCTTCAAATCTTCCATGTCTGCCTTCAAATCGTCCATCTTAACTTCCACATCATTCATCTTAGCTTCTACGCCTTTCTTTAAACAATCCATCTTAGCTTCTACAACTTTCTTTAAACCATCCATCTTAGCTTCTACATCTTTCTTTAAACCGTCCATCTTAGATTATGTTCCTTTTTGTGCAAGTGACACTTGTTGCATTTGGTCTCATAATTTTGATATATCATGTTGCATTTCTTCCTCTTCTTCATGAGTCATGCTAGAGCTTTCCGGTTGCTTACTAGGTGTTTGCATTTTCTCTCTTTGAGGCATCAATTATTAATAATAATGCTTTGCTATGCCCTTTGAATTCCTTCAAACTAATTTTTCAAACCAAGCTTATGCAAAAATAAAAAAAAAACTACACACCTTTTTTCACTTTGTAGGAGCTTGGTATTGAATCTAATGTATCTTTGTAATTTTAGATCATCCAGTTTTGAAATTGTGATCTGCGATAGCCCTCTACGTCCTCTTTCCAATGCCACCAGTCTGATCCAAATTGGATTCTCTAGGGAAGAGTTATGCCAAATCTCCCACAGTGACCTGATTATAGACTAGTTCAGTAGAGCGAACTTGTACGACGTGCCACAAGTCACTGTTTTGACCTTTGGCTCTGAAAAATATATAGAAGAAACTAAAGTCCATCCTCTCTCTGTACCTTCTTACGAAATTTCAATTTGATGCTCAGAGAGAAAGTTATGACGATTTTCCCCAGGTCACCTGTTTGGAATGTAATTTAGGAGTCTGCAAAAAGACCAACTTCCTCGAATCATATCTCCTCAAATATAGTGTGAAACTTTGAAATTTGGAACCGAGGTTCAGTGCGATTTCATCTCAAAAGGGGTTTTTTTAGCTTCTGAAACGTCGCAGAAAAAAAGTTATATCGAAAATGCCACGATGATCTATTTGGAGCAACGAAACCCTAGAATCCAATGCTCTGATACCAAACGTTATGAAACCAGCTCAAAAAAAGATAGAAAAGATAGTTGAACGCCTTAGAATTCAGCCTCTTCGAGGGGGCGACCTCCTTTACATTACACAAATGAACAATTCTTGGATTATTCAAATGACAAAACCTCTTTTCTATATATAGGATTCTAAGGAGTCACAATATAACCCACCCGACCTAACAATAATAATATAAAGCCACAAAAATAACAATAGAGGGATTCTATGGGGCACAGTAATAACAATATGGGGGAAATAGGGGCACAACAATATTAATAAGGGATACAACTACAATAGTAATGGGGTAATCACTAGTATTATAGGGACCTAACATTTGAACCTGAACCAACAAGAGAAATGCTCTCACTTGTTCTTTTTAATACCTTTTCTATAGGCCTAGGAGTTTCCACATTTGTTTGACTGGAGATCTTCTCTTCAACTTCCTCCAAAGTATTTTCTTCCCAAACATCCAAATTAGCATATTTTTCAATATTTGGTTATGAGAAATGAGTGTAAAGAGCATACTTCTGATTAAGTCTAATGAATAAGATCACCCCCAAAGGATCATATGTCTAACTGAAACTTAGTTTGAACTTCATTTGGGATAATAAAATCTCTGCTTCCTTATCATCTAATCTTTGATTTATTATAAATTAATCAATTTGAGCTTTAAATTTGAATTGATCCTTTTTTTCTTTGATACAAAATGTGCTTCATCTACATTTAGACTTTGTCTTATAAACTCAAAGGCAAATATTCTAATTGGAAGAAATGTAGGTAATTTATAATGTGATAGTTCAAAACCATAGATTATGATCTTTGTAAACTTCTAGTATAAGTACCAGTATCTAAAGGTATCGTTGGAACTGCATCACTATTGAGCAGAAATAATGATAAATAAATAAACTAGTCTACAAATTCATTGAATGAATAATCTTTTGATTTCTTTCTGACCAGTAAATTCCAATGGATGACAAACTGTTGCTTTCCATATCAATGTAACTTTCAAAGTAGTAGTTTTAATCTCTCATCTTGGTGATATGAAAACAAATAGACTAATATAGATTGGTCTTTAAAAGTTCTCTCAGCACTAAACTTCAGAAATTGTTCATGAATTTGATCTGAAATGTACTAACTAAAGTTGAACAAAATTGAAGGCTTCTTCCCAGATGAAAACACAGACAGAAAACCTAGAACAACTTCATCAACCCATTCATCACTTGGATAACCTAATAAACAAAAAAGCATGGAAATGATTTGATTGGTCATTTCAAGAAAGATAATGGTCGAATAGGGTGGATTATGATGAGGCAGTTCGTCTCCCTATGGTAAAAATGCTTCAAAGATGTTGGTTTTTTCTTGGAGGGTTAGTTTTTGATAGATTTCCTTTAGGGGTTCAATTGAAAGCGGGTGCAGGGAAGTTAGAGGAGTGACTTGTAGGGCTTGGATAATAGATTTTCGTGTGACGTCAAACAATATTTGTCCATTTCTAGCTACTACAACTTTTTGACTGGGAAGGTATTTATTTTCACACCAAATATATATATATATATATATATATATATATAGATAGAGAGAGAGAGAGAGAGAGAGAGAGAGAGATATTCAGGAAAGTGTTTGTCTAAGGAAAAAGGAATTGGGGTAACATGGACTCCCCAATACCTAATTCATCACTTGCATCTTCATATTTATGGAATGCCCAATTGTGTAATTCGAGTAAATACAATTCAAATTTGGTCTCAGTGATTTTAAACTCTACATATACAAGGGGCAATTCATCTAAGTTTGGGTCTATGGGAATCACTTGGTTCTCAAATTTTGCCTTACTCTTTCCCTTCTAATTACTCATTTTGAACTAAAAAGAGAGAAGGAGATTATGAATACTTGGTGAATTTTCCTGCTTCTTGACAGAATTGACTATGAAATTCTATAACTTTTTTGCTTCATAGCGCTCCCGTAAACACTACTAACATGAACAAAATGATAGGGAAAATAGGGAATGATATGGATTTAGAGAAAGTTTGAATTATTGTTAGTATTTAATGTTTGGCACGTCTAATCAGTAATTCAAACATTAGCAGCAATAATATGTCACCTAAACATTACTTTTAGTTGTTAGCATTGGAGTTGGTCGTGGAAAATTTATTGGAGTGTGGCGTTAATAGGAAATTAGCAGCATAAATATAGCTAAGAGATGGCAGAAATATGGCAGAGAAATAATGGATAAACAGCTAGTCGATAGGTGGTTTGTGGGTGGGGGGTATGATGGTAAGTGGGAGTGCACAATGCATACGTGCTCTACAAATAGCCACAGATTTCTGACCAAATCGCCACCGTTGAAATTGACTTGATTTTTTATTAGTGTTTTTATTGGACAGAAAATAAAAATTTAAATTGCAATAATTAAAAACTCCTAAGTGGAAATTTATAAAATTATTTCCTCACAAAGTATCTTATTATACCATTTTTACATTTTTTTTCTTTGTCTATCAAAACATGAGGTAAAAAAAATTATATCATCGACTCCATCTTGGGATTGCTTCCCCCTGCGATATGCAGAGAACATGCAGATCCATGTGCCTTCTCCTCAAGCTATGGAGTCATTGTTGTAGGAAATCACACTTGCTCTGAAAAAATAAATCACATCGATCATTTACAATTATAATGAAAAAAAAATTCTCAATACTAAATATAGTGTTTCGAATATTGTCCCTCCATTGGCAATGAGAAATATTCTCCATGTAAATTTTGAAGAAGGAAGTATTATTTCCTTTTATCTATGTAATGTTGAAAGCTCCCAACCAGAGATTATAAAATTTCCCATGCTTTTCCTTTTCTTCTCTTCTTGCATCTTGTCTTAATACTAGGTCTCCTTGTATGAAATCTCTCTCTCTAGCTCTGTTATCAAATAAACTTTTCATCTTATTCTGATATTGTAAGATTTTGTGTTGAACTTCTTATTTGTCTTGATTAAGTTCAATAATTTGATTGATTCTCTTTAGAAATCATTAATTTCCTTATAAGAATATTGCAAGAGTTTCATGACTGGGACTGCTAATTAAGTAGGATAAATGGCTTCAATACCATAGACTAGGTGAAATGGAGATTTGCCAGTAGATATTGGAGGACCAAAATCTCCTCAGTGGGGAGGAATGATCCAGGAAAATCCAAAGTACAAGTGGCGTTGAAAATAGCTCAAAATTCAAAGTTGTCATATGGAAGAAAAACCATGACCAAATCATAGTGCACATCGCCCTGAATCCAACAGTGCACAAGACACTCAAATTTGAGTTGGTATGGGTGAGATAGGGTTGGTCAAAGAGGACAAGTGGTAGGCTTAAGCAGACTATAATTTGACTGGGACTGGCGCACAGAGTCCAACTCATAGGGACAGGTGAAATTGTAGGACAGTTAGATTGTCATATATCCCTTATTTTCCAATTGGCGAATTTTGACCAATAAACTTTAAATGTATGAAAAACAGAAAAATATATAAAAGTTGGGGGGGGGGGGGGGGGGGGGGTGCTGCCACCCCCACACTATGATTCAAATATAATTTAATATGGTTATCATAAACATGGTCAAACAGGGTTGGAACAGGGTTGTGTGGAGCGGACCCCGCCCACAAAATATATACCATAATTATACCATGTATCAACGACACCAACTATATACTATATCGAAACTACACAATTTACCAACACGCAAACCTTATCTTATAACAAATCAAAACAATATTCTAGGTGGGATTTGAACCTCCCCGCAACAAATCCTTCGCCAAACTGCTCCTCCAAGGGTGGCAGCTTTTTAAAGTCTTCCACACCTCAACCATTTAAACTTAGTTCTTTCTCATTCGACAGGGAGCGACCAGAGAAATTCATTTGTGGCAGAACCCTAAACATTTGGGGGTATCAAAAGATTCGTTAGGGTGCAAAAGGAGACTTTGTCATAATTTGGTGAATTTATAGTCGTTTTTCCACATTTTCATGCTAGGAATTTAGTGGTGACATCAGTTTCAGCAGCTAGGTTCTCCATTTTCAAGATATCTTCCGAATTGGAGGTATAAGGGTCAATTTTGTAAAATTGTTTGTACTTGTTTTCTTTGATACCACTTAATGAAAGAAGGCCTCCCCACAATTGGGCAAGGTTCAGAGATGTAGCCATCACTGGGGTTAATTCCATAATCAAATCATGCATCTTTGATCTTATGCTTGTTTATGTTTTTACACTTCTTTTCATATGGATTATGTTTCATGGTTAACAAAATCTATCATATGTAACTCTTAATGCATCCTTGAAGTTAACCTCTTGATTCTTTTTAAGAATATCGGTGATGTCCTTTACAATCTCAATATATTTAGGTATAAATATTCTCCAGAAATTGATTTTCCCTAAAAATGCTTAAAATTCTTTCTTTGTTCTAGGTAAATTAATCAACTGAATAGGTGAGATTCTTTTAGGATCTATTGTAACTCCTTCCTTTGAAATTATATGGCCTAGAAATTTTTCTTCTTTCAAGGCAAATATTGATTTCTTGGGATTAAGAGAAATCCCAAATTTCTTGCATCTCTCAAAAACTTTCTTCAAATGTTTGATATGATTTGCATCCGATTCCAAAAAGACAGTTAAATCATCAGGGTAAATTACTATGAATTTATTTACTTTCCAACAAATGTTAAGTCCATGGCCCTCTGAAAGGTTGCACCCACATTTATTAGGCTAAAAGGCATCTGAGTGTACATGAATTTACCCCATGGTGTTGTAAAAGTCGTCTTTTCCCTGTCTTCTTCACTAACCAATATATGATCGTATCTGGAAAAACCGTGTAACATTGAAATTTTTTTTGACCCTTCTACTCTTTGAAGCATATGGTCCATGTTTGGTAGTGGGTAATTATCCTTTAATGACAATTTATTTAGATTCTTGAAGTCCACGCGTAATATGATTTCTCCATTCTTTTTCCTAGCGGGTACCAGATTGATTAGCCAATCAGAATATCTTAAAGAACTATGATTTTTTTGTCAAATGATAGCAGGACTAGATTTATCCTCCTAAATTTGAGATAAAATGGTTTAGCCCCTAGTTTCAAAGGGATCTTATGTTCAATAATACATGTATCATAAGTCTTCAAATCTTCCTACTTCCATGAAAAAACATCTTTATATTCCTTGAATAACTGAACATATTTATCTTTAATCTCATGTGGTAGCTTTGTTGAAAGTTTAATGTTTTTAACTTCTTTTTTTGTACCAATATTACAATTTTTCACATCATCTTGTTATGAATTTAGCATTTAAGGTTTTATAACATCATTTTGGTCAAACAGTTTCTCAAGGGGAATTAATCCTTTAGGAATATGATTTTTAGATAGTTGAATAACATCATGGTTAGCTATTTTTTTCTTGAAATTTATTTTTGAATCAAGAATACTTTGTGATTGTTTCATTGTTTCCTTCGCCAATATGTAAGCAAGAAAATTGCTCAACAACTTGATTAAAATTTTTCAATTGCTCATCATCTTCAAATACTTTCCAATATTTTACATTATCAGGGATAGAATGTCTATACCTAACCTCAATCTGGAATTGCAATTGAAAAGATTCTAGAACTTTGAAAGTACTTGCAGAAACCGCCAAAGAATCTACTAGCATGTTATCATCTCTTGGTATAGCTTCAAGGTTAGAAGCTTGGAAATAATTTTCTATACAATCCAATGTCTCATTTATATAAGCTTATAATCTATGATTTTTTTCTAACAAATATTTCTAACTTGTCTCACCACTAGTTCTGAATCACCGGACACTGACAATCTTTGAACTTTCATCTTCTTGGCCAACTCAGATCCTAGTATTAAAGCTTCATATTCTGCCACATTGTTAGTGACCTCAAAGACTAGCTTAAAATATTGAGTATTAATTTTCTTTTTAGGTGAAATTAAAACAATCCTAACTCCATATCCATCTCTATAAAAATCCCCATCAAAATAAATCTTCCATACATCATTCTTTGAATATTGAGGAATATTTATAGTGCCTTTAATTCTATTATATGCATTGCGCTCATCATTTACAACTAAAATTAAACACCCTAAATCTTGGTCCACAACATATATAGGGTGATTTACAACTTAACTAACATTACACAGAACATTTATGAACCTTACTTCTTTATACAGTAATAAATGTTCTCCTCCATATACTGGAATGATAGCATATGACATATCCATTTGTAAACTTCCTCCTAGTTTAGCACACTAGGATCTTGATAACAGCATACCAAATTTTGGGGGAATCTCTGTAACGACGATATCCATTACATCACTTTTGACAAGAATTTGTGCTAAGGTTACTACCAGATCTTTGATAAACCCCAAACACTGCACCTGTTTTGAATCAAATGTATATAAATCATGGTAGCGCCTTGTCACTTGCAACTAAAGTTGATCCATAATAATTTTGGGCATTAGATTATGAGATGCCCCAAAATCTAACATGCAATTATAGAGGAGAAAATCATGAATCTTTAGAGTCAAATAGAAAGGAGGAACACTTTCATCTTGAACATCCAGACTTGGTCCAAAAATAACATAGGATTTTTCATCTTGCAAACTGATTACATCTCCTTCAACATCCACACTTGAAGACTGAATCTGTTTAGATACTTGTTCTTTATAGCCAGGGTTTCTCCTGAGTTCTGATAAAGGAATTGGAATTTTGACTTTTTCTAGTTCCTTTTCTACATTAAAAATAGGAGGAACAAGTTTTTTTGTTGTTGATTGATCTAGTGACTGACTTTGAGGTTGTGAAGATAAAGTTTCAATAGTTTTTTATTGTGATAAATCAAAGGAAACCTTGTTTACAGGTCTACCTGGACCTTGCCTTGGTCAAAGATCATATCTTTTATGCAGCTCGGCAATTAGAAATTTAGAAAGGGATTGATATTTAGAAACTTTGGAAGATTCTATATTTTGAGCTACAGGTTGCACTTGATTCATGGGAACATTAGCATTTTCTTGATGCTGATCACAAAAATAATTTATGTCATCTACAACAAGCATTATTTCTTCCACATCTTGATCATCTATCATCAATGGAGGTTGAATTTGTTGGTCATTATTTTATCTTTCCCTCTATAAAATTTATGGTTGAACAAGTCTTTTGTAGGTTCCTCGTGGTCTATTCACATTTTGTTATAATTTTATAGGTTGTATTTCCATCCTTGAAATTCTACTAGACATGTTTCTCGACATCGAAGTGATTTCATCAATTTCATGTTCCTCTTCCTTAATTTTTGAAGATGAGCCAGTTTCTGTTCTTGCCTTCAATTTCCTTTCTGGTTTTTCTGTCTTTCCTCTCAAATTACCTGATGATGCTCTGCTAGCCTAAACCTCAATTGCATCAGTTTTCATATTTTCCAAAGTTCTAGATTTTATTTCCCTCAAAATTAAAGAAAACTCATCATCAAATGCCTTATACAATCTAACCTTCATTGCAGTGACTCATGGTTTGTGATTAGCTCACATCTTGTTGTAAATTTTAATAAATCTCTTGATGAAATCTGAAACAAGTTCATTAGGATTCCTTTTGAGGTCTTAAAATTCAGTCAAATAATAAACAAGATATTTCTTTATTCCCCACTGATTTATGAAGATATTGCTTAACTCTGCCCATGTATGAATAGAATTTGGTTGCAACTTTCTAAATCAAATACTAACATTTCCTTCTAATGACTGAAAAAATAATCTCATATAAACATCTTAATGTTTTATGTTCATATTATTTGCAAAATCCAAAAATGCAGATAAATGGTCTTCTACATTTGGTCCTATTTCCCCATTATATCGAGGAAGATGTTTTAGATAACCCTTAAGAAAATCATGAATCTAAGTTTTTGATGCTAGCATTAAATCTTCATATCTGGATACCACAATCGGTCCTATCCCAACCATTTATTATTGTTGTGAAACTTATTGTCTTGGAGACAAAGGTTCCTTGGAAGATGGTTGCCCTCAAATTATAGGATTTTTTCAAAATTGACAGTGAATGGTTAACTTTTCAACTTCATGAACAATTCGTTTAATCTTAAAAAGCTAAAGGGTTTGTATAAATTTTAAGCTCCTCTTTAGGCTAATAAAAAGTAGAAGGATAAGTATCAATAACAGAGGATATAAAATCTCCAACTTTAAGCTCAAGCAATTTTAATTCAAGATTTGCTTCTATATCAGATGATTCTGAAAGGGAGGTAGGAAGTTTAAAGGATTTAGGTTGATGGATAATTAAGGCATATTGTAGATCTACTCCTTTACAGAGAAGTTTTAAGACTTTAGGTGGTAAATCAGGGAAATCATAAGGTATGAGAATTGGTTCAAAATGTTTAGACTATGAAATTGATTTTGGTGGAAGATAAGTTGAAGTAAAAGCTTTAAGTCTACATCTAAGGGAAGTAATTTGTATAATTCCCTTTGGGTTTGATAATGGAGTGAAGAGATTAGGATCGGAATGAGAAATGGTATGTATGCATGAAGCCATATTTAATCTATGAAGTCATTAGGTGAAATATTTTAAACTGCTAGCCTCTCATTCACCATTATGAGGTTAGTCTTATCATTGTTCGAGGGGAATAAAGTTCAAACTGCATTCCCTGACAACGACACTAATCTAATTTTTTTTCTTCATAGACATATGTAGAAATTCCTTTGAGATTCAAACTTGTTATGTAATATTCTAAAACAAAAGAATTGAATCTACTCTACTCATTGGTGGAAATAATTAATCTATCGAGAAATCACGAAGCGTACAATAGAATTTATTCAATCAACACATTACACAATGATTTCCTAGGGAAATCCATAACTAAAAACCCCCCGTTATTTGTATATTGCATTAGTCATAAAATATGAGAAGATTACAATGCTTAGCTCAAGCTCGAGCAACCTCTGCTCTATCTTTATCTGTCTCACATCTTCCTAGACAAGCACCAATTTTCTACTTGCCCAAGTCCCTATTTCCTTGTGTTGTTTCCTTGCGAATTAGACCCTATTAATTAGGGAAATTTTGCAATTGAATTGTGCAATCCATCTCTGATCACATGCACCACCTGTACAATTTGGATGATTATACAATTGATAATACACTGCCCTTGAACTCCAATATCAACTGGGTAACTCTCATATCTGACATGCATGAGTTCTTTATGGTTGAATCATCAGTTAACTGTTTGAAAACATGAAACAACACCACATTGTCTGACCTCATATTAGTTCCTCCATCAAATGGAACTAACTTAACTGACTTTAACTCAGTTAAACTGAATTAATTAACTACAACTCAAAATAAACTCAACCAGGGCTCCTATAAAGTAAGAGACACTCTACATGACTCAAGCTAGACCCTCAAATCGAATTAACGAAGCCAACTACATCAAATTAACTTAGTTAACTCATACAAGTTGTCTTGTGATGTGGAATTACAGTTTTTCTCCTAATTTAATTCAAGGACAAAATTAAATCAAAATTTTCTTGTTGCATTATCAACACTCCCTCTCAACAAGAAATGGATTATCAAATACCCCATCCTTCCTCTAAGGAACTTGAATTTTTTTGGTATAGGATCCCCCAAGGACAGTTTTGGGGCTAAAATCCCATGTTTTGGGTCGAATTTGTATAAAATTGTAAAGCCTCTGCATTTTGTGGTCATGGAGCGCGAAGGTGTCATGAGTCATAAAGGGTTGTCCGACCTTATTTTTGTAAAGTAAAGTCGAATGTAAAAGATCTACCCATGGTCCGGCAGACCATGGGATTGTATAAAAAGAGCTAAGTAAGTAAGCTCTAAGGAGTCATAAATAGTTTTGTGGAGTTAGAGAGTCATAGCTTAGAAGTAAGAAGTCTAAGTTTTGCGTCATAGCATAGGTAAAGGCTCTGCAGCTAAGTGCGTAGAGGCCTAGGGTGGAAGTCCGCAGCTGACTGCGCGGACCCTTGTAGCTATGTGCAGGGTGGATAGAGTCTGTAATGCTCTAAAGATATCAATAAAGAGAAGAATTCTACTAATTCTATGTCTTTGTTTCTTGTTGATGCATCTTGACATGTTATGTATGAATTACATTTATAATGCTAATATGATGCGTGAATGTATGTAATTACGTTGGTTAAGTGAATGCAAGCAAAAACATTTGTTCACACGATGCTAAATATGATTGTTTAATAAGATAAGTAAGACACTTAAACTATTTTGGGAATCTACACGGTACGTTTCCCTAGCAGGACGAAAGTATCTAAGCCACCAGTTAGGGTTGTGCAAAGGTCAAACCTACCTTTTTGCGGAGGTACAAAAGGGTGGAATAGAGGGCTAGTCTGGCAGGCCCTAGAACTAAGTGACCTGCATGAAGGCAGGAATAGAAGGAATAAACCGACATCACGACCATCTCAGGGTGCAGAAACTTGGTTCCAGCATCCCCCCATACTTCTTCGGGTGAGACTTTGGTCCACATTTCGCGGGCTAATGCCAAAAGGGCTAGTAGTGTAGGGATTTGTTTGGTTAACTAATGTTGAAGCTAGGTCAGGCCCCACCAAGCCAACAAATGGTTCCGTTTCTGGGACTAGAATCTGCATAAGAGATGTGTGATGTCGTATCACTGGAATCCAACTAAAAAACAAATACGAGATTGGTTGGATAGGAAGATCCACGAATTAGCGATGCAGAAAAACAGAAACCCGTGACTGACAAAGGAACAGTGACTGGACAGGTACCTATATATAGATATCCACAAGATCTTTGTATGTTCCTTCCCAGTTGAGCTATATGAGTGGATTGTGAAGCTAGCAAATAGCCAAGGAAGGTGGAAACTTGACGGTCCTATTGTTTGGACCCCGGAGCTAGTACAGAAATTGGAAGCATATGAGGATAAGATCACCCGCACTATCGATCATTGGCTTAATCGCGTCATAGGAGGATTTGAGACTAAATTCGCGGTCGATACCTAAGTCAGCTACAGCGAAGTGGAGCAGCGCTTTTTTAAAGGTCTGCGATGTAATTACTTGAAATCTTTGAATACCTGGATTAAAATGTTATTGTGTGAAAAACGGCTTATGCAGCTACCTTGACGTTCGGGGCTATGCATAGCAGAAAAAATTATAGGAAAAAAGGGAGAAAGGGTCCTAAATATAGTCCATTGATTTCACCTCCACGAGGTGACAAAGAGGGAGTAGCGTAGGCTTCTCCATGAAGTGTTATTCAGCTAATAAGACAGGGATTCTCGCGACTGCCACCTCCACCCACACCGTCTCTGGCTTCACCACCATCACCTACAATTTCACCCATACCACCTCCGCCTTCACCACAATTCAGTATGGAAAATTCAGTGACGATGCCTTTGTTCAAAGGCTTGGGAAATGAGGACCCGGACCAGTTCTGGTTCTTCGTGAAAGTTGTATGGGAAGCTCAGGGCATTACAGATGATCACATGAAGAAGGAAATATTGGTTAGTGCTCTACAGGATCGCGCACTAACCTAGTACATCAAGTACTCTAATGATAACCCAAATGATGGAGTGGCAGACATCCAGACCGTGCTGAACAAAGAATTCAGTAGGCCTAAATCTGAGGCATAGTCGATTGTGGGATTCAAGGAAATCATGATGCAACCAGGAGAGACCCATTAGGAACTAGATTAGAGGTTGAAGTGTAATATCTGTGAAGCTAATATGAACTTAACAAACGGACAACACCGTGAATGGTTCGTGGCTTCACTCCTGCCACACCTAAGAGTTCCATTGTCACAACAAAAGATAACAACTTAGGCAGAGGCCTTGGAGATTACAATGAGACTGCATGAAACACCGATGTAATGTAGTATACCTAGGGGGGATAATATGGGGTACAAAGGGAGGTACCCAAGGGAATAATGTAATAATGGGATGGGCCATAGTAATAAATAAGGTGGTTAACCCATATCATGTAAGGGACCACAAGTAGTTAGTAATAATGTAATGGGCCCATGGTATTAGATAGATGGTATTGAGGGAACCAAGGTAATGACCCATGGTATTGTATGTATGAGGCCTATATAGAGGCTAGAGACTCCCCACTGAGAGGTGTCAAGGAATATTTCATGAACAAGCATATGGCTTGTGGAGTGTTCTTCTTCCTTAAGGAGTGAATGTATGGTGTTTCCCTACCTCAAGGGTTTAATCAATAAAGAAGAATTTCTATCTATATTCAGATGTTGATATTTCTTGGGTTTATTTGCATTGTCTTATATTTTTAGATCAGATCTATAACAAGTGGTATTAGAGCTATAACATGCAAGATCCAAATCTGGGGGTTCAGCAGATCCATGCGCAGTTGAAAAATATTTGCCTTGAGATGCAAAGTTTCAAGCAGGATAGAAAAGTTCGACCAAAGGTGCGCGAAGAGGTATGGTGCCTGAAATGCAAGGGTCAGGGGCATGACAAAGACCATTGCTCGGTCTTTGCAAACTATATTGCAGGAGGAGGGCTGATGCCTTTGAGGTCAGAAGCTCAAGCAGGACCGAACGCGGGGCCTACATTGTGGTGCGTTATATGTAAGGTAGCAGGAAAACATGTCGTAGATAACTATCATTTGTTGCAGAAGTTTGTACAGACACCGCAGCAACTATTCTACAAATTTGTTAGGTCGATAGGGCATGATGAGTGTAATTGTAGAAGCAATGAATTGATGATGGATAGAACACCCGCCTATAGGGTCTAGGCAGAAACACGACCCCCTGACCAGAGCACGGGGATGGCGCAAACAGGTTTTTAGGGGCACGAATGAGGCCGAGGCGAAGGAGGACCTGGAAGAGGTCAGGGATAACTGATCTGCTACAATTGCGGAGGACCAGGACACTATGCCCGCAATTTTCACTAACCCAACATGTCCGTTGTGCAAGTATTGTACTCTGTTTGATCATGAAACAGAATATTGTCCTACGCTAGTAGCAAGGATATGTGACAAATGGGCGCTACCACCTCAGTTGACTCAGCACCTGCAAATGATGAGGTCTGAGCCACGCGAAGAGGATCCGAACGTGAATATAGTGCTCCTAAGTGGAATTGCAATAGGAGATGAAAAGGGGAAACAACCTAAAGACAACACATGGTTTCATAAAGCTCTGGTGAGAGAGGTTGAGTTCGATGTGGAGTGCGCACGCGAAACATTCATGGAAGTGAAGAAGAGCTTCACTAAGGCCTCCACCTCAGGGAGCAAGGATAAGCCTGATTAGGAGATGGACCCTTCTATGCTTACAACCTTCTTGGAGACCTACGTGAAGTTACTGCACGAAAGAAAGGCTGTGAAGGGGTTATAGGAGCTTATAAACAGATGTTTCAGAAACACTCCGGGTGAGACGCGTGTGATATGAAAGATTGGTAAGCATAAAACAAGGATAGAATGAGAGATGAGGCTGACTGCACAAATAAGGGAGTATGAAATGGATCAGGTTATTTTGGACCTGGGGTCAGATGCGAACGTCTTACTGAAGAAGAGTTGGGAACGGATGGGGAGACCCACACTACAGTGGTCTCTGATTCAGCTAAGGATGGCGAACCAACAGAAGATCATCCCCATGGGGCGGCTGCAAGGGGTGATTATAGATATTGAAGGTGCGAGCATGCTGGCTGACTTTGAAGTAATAGAAATTGTGGATGATAGCAACCCCTATCCTACGCTCCTTGGCATTGATTTGGCTACTGATATGAACAAGGTAATCAACTTAAAGAAGTGAAAGATGATATTTAAGAAGAAATAGCTCTGCGTAATAGTACACCTAGATCCTGTTGAGGGATCTCGCTATAATGAACCAGTCCGCGATTATGAGAGTGATGACGATCTACACTGTATCTATAACATAATAGCGCAAGACAAAGATTGGGTGAATCCAACAACGAATGGACGAATTACATGTGATCATGAGAGTTCATGCACCTCAAACTCTGATGAAGAATTAGAATGCTGGCAGAATCGGTTACATGAAGTAACTACATTGAGTTGTAAAATTGATGACCTGATCGTTGCGATGTGTGTCATCAAAGGTAAGAAGTCTGCCCACTTATGATGGCGTGAATGATGTAGATATCTTTTTGGATGCATTCGAGAGGGAAGTACCAGAAAATTAGCACTTCCAGGTGTTGGACTGGGCATTGCGCGCTACGCCCGCAAGATTGTGTGGTACGCACAAGGGTAGCTATGATGATTGGCGCAAATGTAGGAGGATGATGAGAACATGCTTTGGGAAGCCGAAGGTGCGAATAATAGACAAATAAGATGGGCAGGATGATCCACGCATGCACTTGCCAAAATGGGCTCAGGCTTATGGAGAGAAGCCCCAACCTGAATGGGTGCACTTGTTTTCTCACACCCTGAATGTTGTCCCGAGGAACTGGTACATAGAGATAGAGCTTTGCCCATGGTACAGGTGAATGGGATAATTTGTACGAGGGATTCATAATGACATTCAGCTTTGAAGATGGGTTTGACTGTATTGATGAGGCGCTACAAGAGGTGAAAGCAGCAATCTTTAAGATACCGTAGGATCCTTTGGACTTGATTCAGCCTGACTGGGCTACTCAGCTGAGTCACATGCTGGAATGCTATAACATAACTACTGAAGAAGAGGATGAGGATCTGTGAAAGATTAACATCCCGAAAACAGAAGGTCACCGCGAGGTTGAAGGATTGCAAATTGAGAATCCTGATATAACCGCGTTGCTGAAAACGAAACAGGTAAACATTGGTATGGAGGCAGAACCCAAATTCGCGAAGATTGGAGATTACTGGGACAACACGACAGTGGATAAGGTCGTTGAATTGCTCCACAAATACCAGGATTTATTCCCTACCAAGTTTATGGATCTAAAAGGGATAATGAGGGACCTAGGTGTTATGAAGATCACGTTGAAGCCTGACGCGAAGCTGTTTAAGCAAAGACCTTACCGTCTCATTCTGAAGTATAAGAAGAAGGTCCGCTTAGAGCTAGACAAGATGCTCGCAGCAGGCATCATTGAGCCTGTGGAAGAATCTAACTGGGTAAACCAAATGGTGGTATAGGAGAAGAAGTAGAAGGATGAAATAAGGATATGTGTGGATCTCAGAAAGTTGAATGACGCTTGTGTACATGATCCTTTCCCGATTTTGTTCACTGATGAAGTGTTGGACAATATAGGTGGCCAGGAAGCATATTCCTTCACTGATGGGTTTCTGGGTACCATCAAATCAAAATCGCGCCAAAAGATAGGAGCAAGACAACCTTCACGATTGAGTGGGGGTGTTTTCAGTACACTGTAATGCCTTTTGGATTGAAGAATGCACCTGCAATTTTTTCGCGCGTAGTCATTGTTGCGTTTAAGGAATTTATTCATAAGTTCCTGGAAGTGTACTTTGATGACTGAACTGTGTTTGGGCTAGTGAAATGCCATGTGGCAAGTCTGTGCCTAATGTTGGATACTTGTCGAAGATACCAGATCGCACTCAATCTGAAGAAGTGCATGTTTTATGTTCCTTTTGGAACCCTGCTAGCTCATGTGGTTTGCAGATAGGGACAGATGGTAGATCTCACAAAGATCACGGTGATACTAAACTTAGAAGCATCGAGGAGTGTGAAACAACTGCGCGCTACCCTAGGACATACAGGATATTACAGAAAGTTCATCAAAAGCTATTCCTAGATCACCGCGCCTATGGAGAAGTTGTTGAAGAAGGATGTCATATTTTGCTGGAATAAGAACTGTAAGAAGAGCTTGGATGTATTGAAAGAAAAGATGGTCACCGCACTGATTTTAGTCTTCCCGAATTAGAAGGAGTCTCATGTACATGTCAACATGTCATGTATAGCACTGGGAGAAGTACTGACACAGGCTGGCAGAGGAGACTTAGACCATCCTATAGCATTCGCAAGCAGAAGGTTATCTAAGGTGGAGAAGAACTATTCCACCACCGAGCGCGAAGGGTTAGCCATGGTGTACGCGCTCCAGAAGTTTAGACATTACTTGCTGGTTGGCCATTTTAAGATGTATACGGATCATTCCGTGTTGAAGTACCTTGTCAATAAGCCTGTGTTGGGGGGGGAGAATCTGCAGGTGGTTGTTATTGTTCCAGGAGTATGATTTTGAAGTTATTGTGAAACCTGGACAACTGAACGCAGGACCATACCATCTGTCACGCATCGAAACAGGGCAAGAACCCACTAATCTGGAAGAAGGATTGCCTGACGCAGAGATTTTTGCAGTGCGCATCACGGATGGTCATTTTGAAGATATTTTACACTTCTTAACGACAGGAACTACCCCAGAAGGATACATCGTCCAACAGAAGAAGGAGTTAGTGGTATGCATGACCGATTTTTCTGTCATTGTTGGGAATCTGTACAAAATGGGATCTAATGAGATATTGCGATGATATGTACCAAAGTTTGAAAGGAGCAACATCTTCACAGATGCTCATCGGGGTGCTACGGGAGGACATTATGTAGGGAGAGCAACCATGCAGAAGATTCTATGCGCAGGGTTGTGATGGTCAACCCTCCATCAAGATTCAAAATCTTACTACAAAGCATGTGATGTGTGTCAAAGGACTAGAAGGCCATTGCAGAGGGATGAGATGCCTCTAAATCCACAGATGACATTACAACCCTTTGATAACTGGGCGATAGATTTTGTGGGACCCATCCAGCCCCAAGGAAAGACGGGAGCAAGGTACATTATCACCATGACAGAGTATTTGACTCATTGGGTGGAGGCACAGCCTGTGAAGGATTAAATAGGCGCAATTACTGCAAAGTTCCTCTTCGAGTATGTACTGATGTGATTTGGCTATCCAAATATTTTGATGAGTGCTTGAGGTACACACTTTCTGAATGAGACGATCAATGTGCTAACGGAGGAATTTCAGGTATATCATCAAAAGAGCACACCTTATCACCTGCAAGTTAACGAGACGGTGGAAGCATTCAATAAAGTGCTAGAGAATGCATTGACCAAGGTTTGCAATGCTCAGCGAAGTGATAGGGACCTACGCATACACGCAGTACTATGGACCTATCGGACGACATACAAGAAGTTGACTGGACACACACCCTGTAGGCTTGTCTATGGTGTTGAAGCAGTAATGCCCATGGAATACATTGTGCCTAGTCTGCGCATAGCGGCACTCATGGGTATGACGAATCGCAAAGCCCTGGAGGAAAGGCTTGTGCTGCTGGCTAAACTTAAGGAAGAGAGATTTCTAGTTGGATTTCACCAACAGGTCCAAAAACAACGCGAAAAAGAAGCATGATCGGCACATTAAGTTGCGCAAATTTAAGGTAAATGACCTGATTTTGTTATATGACAGCAAGTATGATAAATTTCCAGGGAAATTCAAAATGCACTGGTTAGGGCCCTACGTCATTAAGGAAATTACTGACAAAGGAGCAATACAGCTGGTCAAATTGAATGGAGATCCCTTCCCAGGAAAGGTGAATGGCAGCGGATTGAAGCCATACACCAGTGGTCCAGCCATGTGACTAGATGAAGGTAGCTCAGTCTTAGCACTCTAGGGAGTTGAAAGGAGGTGTGGGACTATAAACTACATTGACCAAGTTGTGGAGCTATGCGATTGGAGGATTGTGCGAAGCAAGGTAGTGTGATAGGGTTTGCGGAAGCGCAAAGGGAGCTGTGCTACCAAGGGAGAAATCGTGCAGGTCGGCTGGAAAGTGACCGTTAAAGTCATTATTCATGATTTGATGGTAGAAATGCGACCAAATGGAGTGGGCCACCAACATTTAAGACAAAATTTATGGCTACGTTGTGCCCTACAACAACCCCCCATTTCATAACATTTTTATTCACAAACAATTAACATATGAAATGGGTCCCTTTTAAAAATTTTATTGGCATTAATGAATTTGTTCGAAAAAGGTATGATAATCAAATGAATTTGTGAATGAAAGCCTTTTTGAATAAATATCAAGCAATTTTTGGTTAAGTGCGAAAAAGCAATCGCAAGATCGCATGTCACCTTGGTCCTTGCCGATGCGATATCGCTATCGGTGATCGGCGGTATTCAATGCACACACAAAAAGAGCACATATCTTACACCCCGATGCGACGTGATATCGGCGATCGGCTATCGGCGCTGCCTCTTGTGGAAAAACGCTTTAAGTTATAAGCCCCGACCCGATGCGATATCGCTATCGGTAGTCGGCGGAACCCCATACACTTTCATAAGACGCTTAGATCTTTTCCCCGATGCGATGTGATATCGTAATCGGAAGTCGGCAAATCATTTGACATACATCTAGTAATGTGTTCACGCGCTAATCCGATGCGATGTCGCAATCGGCATTCGCCAAGACCTCTCCCAAACGATAGTATCACTCACACCCCCGATGCGATGCGATGACACTTAACGATGATCAGAGTTCCTAAAAGGTGATTGCTTCAAGCTTTAAAGTTATATTTAAATCCGGTTGACAAAAGCACAGATTTCAAAATGCCGTTAAATGTCGGGATAAGGTAATGCATGCGTATTTAAAACTTTTCCCCTTCGATTTAACGAACACTTACGATTAGACCTTTAAAAATATGTTGCACGCTTTAAGGGGTCATTCAGTTTAATAACGATGTAATGGTCATTTATGGAGCTGCAGGCCGTAAAATCACCATCATTGCATCTGCGGTGCCTTCTCAAATCATTAGATCCGCAGCCACTTTTAGAATTAATCTTGCCACGCTTCAAGTAATATATCTTTCCCGTTATGGATTGTCGTTGTTATTTCCTTGTTACGATTTCTCTTGCATTTGTGTAGAATTCAGCTGTCGAGAGAAGCCTGAACATGATGGGGAAGAAATTCAAGAAGGCTGCGGGTTCTACTGTAACACCTGTCGCAGGTCAAGCTGCTATAGTTTCGAAGAAAGGCCTAATCTCAGACACTACATGCACTGGTCTTCCTAGCACTACATGGCAGGGTACATATAATCTGTTAGAAGCCGAGCAACCAACAAAGACAGTGACTGAGGCTAGTGTGGATGAACAAAGGAAGTCCGAGGCAACTCTCAAAGACTTGGCCGACTCCTTTTTGCACAGAATAGCAGCCAGAGAGCAGGTCCTACCTTACACTGATGTGGTACGTTGGGCAATTGAGGAAATTACCCTCACTGATAGAACTTTTCATACAAGGGATGGAAGGATTTTCGGGTCGTTCAAGCCTGATGACCTGAGGCGAATGTATCATTTGCCTGAACCGGAGCTAGTCTATAACAGAGCCTTCGTGGAGAAGTTCGCGAACGAGAATGAATCACCATCCGAACCCCTCCGAGATTGGAGGCAGAACCCAGCCAAACACAAGCATGAAAGTTCGGGTAAGTACTCCAATGCTTCTTTGGCTTCTCCCTATTGCTATGCTGGGATTATGATGTGTAGATTGTGGGGATTACATGACTCCGCTAATATCCATATTGACATGGTTCCCCTAATGGAAGCGGCTGTTAATAGTACAATTATGGATTGGGCCACTATTCTGTCTGACAAGTTGGTCACAGTTGTTCGTGAATTTAGAGCCAAAACCAGGGTCACCGAAAGGAAAATCCCACCATTTTATTACTCTGCTTACATTATGGATACCCTGTGTTTTAATTCTGAGTTTCCTGTCCTCGGTTGGAGATGGACCACCCATGATCCAACACCCATTCATTTGTACCATCGGAAATTGTGGAAGCCCTCTTACAAAGACCATTTGTATCAAATTTGCAATGGTTTCATGGTGCCCATTCACTATTCTATTTTTGACAGACCCATCCCAAGAATTTCCTATGAAGCCTCTTTTGACTTACCAGCCGTAGCGCATTGGTTCGGGGAAGAGCATTTCACCTATATTAGAGTTTTTGGAAGCAAAGCTAGGCCGCACGTTCTCCCTTTATACATCCCAGACAAATTGTTAGCCCGGGAAATCTGCTACCAGATTATGTCTGAAAGTGTCACACAAACTCTCAAAGATGAGAAGAAGAGAGGATGGCCCTCTTTTCCTTTAAGAATTGGGGTTTATACGCTGCAGAATTACAAACATGCAGAAAAAGAAGCAACAAAACTCCAATTGATATCCCTGGCCACTATCCCAAACAGACTCTATGATCCGAACAAGACTGCTTTCATTGCCCTGGAATAGGCCAAACTGTCAAAGATTGTCCATCAAGAAGATGAGTTTGATGACCTGTTCGTGGGTGCCGATTCAATAAGCCAAACGAAACAGCTTGCTGCAATGAGATACGAAGATGTGGAGTTAACTGAGTTTAATAAACTTAGAAAGAAGAGGTTGCAAACTCTGCCTCTAGATTTATTATCCACAACCCCAGCATCTTCCTCAAGCGAGCCTGGTCAGCAGCAGATACATCCACCTCCTGTTACAATTAAAGAGCATGATAAACAACAGGAGGAAAGGCAAAACAAGCTGCAGGCAGAGAGGCATAAAAAGGAGCAGATAGAAAGGCAGCAAAAGGCACAAAAGGATCAAGAGCAAAGAAAGCAGAAAGAGATAGAGGAACAGAGGAAGAAGGAAGAAGAAGAGAAAGCAAAGAAAGAACTGGAAGATAGGCAGAAAAGGGAATTGGAGGAGCAGCAGCGGAAAGCACAGGAGGAGCAGCAGCGGAAGGCATTTGAGGAACAGCAGAGGGTTGAACAAGAAAAAGAACAGAGCAAAGCCCACACAGAGCAACATGAGCAAACCTCCACCGATCCTGAATTGATTAAAGAATGGAACCAATTCGATTCCATTATCAGTGGTAAGGAAGCCTCCAAAGACTCAGACACCTCTAAAACAAGCAATGCTCCCGATACTACTTCTTCTCAGGTTCTAGAAGGAACCAACGGCCCACCCATTTCACAGGATGTCGAGGTAATCACTCAAGACCCGTGCGATCAAATTGATCTCCAGGTGGAAGAAATTCCTCCCCTAGATATTTTCTACAGCCCAAAGCATAGAGCCGTTGTTAGGCGCTCTAGGAAAAGACGAAGGCTTGATCAACCTTCTATTTCTCCTGAGAAAACAGTCACGGGCAATGTAGTCTGGAAGGGGGAATTGGACCCCTCCGATGATCTAACTAAGCTGTCGCAATTTGCGGGAGCTTATTCGGCAGCAACTATTGACAAAGCATCAGAGGTAAGTCTTCTGTTGAAGACTAAAGATCATGAAATATACGCATTGCAGGCAGAAGTGATTGAGGCGAAAAACAAGGCAGCACAGGTAGAAGAGCAGTTGCTGGCTCAACAGCAAGAAAACAATTTGTTAACCCAGCAGCTGCAAATTGAAAAACAGAGGATAGACCAAAGTGAGGTTCAGAAGACAAAAGAATTAGCGAAGGCATTGTCACAGTTAAAAGCGTCAAATGAGCTAATGATGAAATCTAAAGATGAGCAAATAGCTCAGCTATCGGCACAGCTCGAAGGTATCAAGGACGCCCAGAGTGTTAACGATTTTAGGGCAGAGGCAACTCGAATAAACGGCGCATTAATATCTCAGATCAGACTCTTGTGCCGACAACTTACTGACGCTGAATCATTATGTGAAACATCCACAACAGTGTGTGAGCGAATAGAGAAGGCCAGAAACGAGCTAGATCAGGCCGAAGATGACATATCTGAATATATTGAGTGGCAAGACACTCCAGAAGGGAAAGCGGCAAATTTGTCCCGAATCCATGTAACGTACAAGGACATACTCTTCGTGGAATGGAACACCCAGATAATGAAAGCGGAAAGGGCGGCCTCAAGATGTAAAATGATTGCCAGCAACATGATCAATCTAATCAACGACACACTCTATCTGGCAAACATGATCTCCCAGTGCACACCTGGAAGCATAACAACAGCAAACATGCTGGAGCAGAGAAATTATCCTGATCTGGAGAAACAAGGACGGTTAATCGCTGGAGTAAATACTTTAACCTCCGACGCATACTGGCTCTTTCTGATTAAACCACACTCTCAAAGGTCGGCTCTTAATTGTTTAACAGATGCCCTCCGATACCTGATTTCCGACATTCAGGATGCCACATATGATGCCCAGCTAACTTCGCGTCTCAACACTCCACCAGAAGTAGAGCCAATGCTGGCGATATGTCAGGGAAGGAGTAAAGGCAAAGAGACCATTGAATGAAGCATCGCCGCCGACTTCCAGATCGCCAGAAAGGATGATGATATTTGTTAATGCCAATTTAGTAGCTTTTCAGTTTTTTAGATATTTAGATTAGCATAGTATTTATAGACCCTTTCATTGTTTTGGAAAGGGTCGTAAAATTTTGTAAAAGACTTAAAGGCTCAAGTTTGCACTATTGTGCTTCAGTCTATATTATTTTGTGAAACTCGACTGATGGTTCTTAATTTTTATTAGAAGGTTGTTTTATGCAATTGTGCACTACTGTCTCTTGTTTGGAATGCTTTCTGGTTTGAAGGAAGGACTGCGAAATAGTGGTTAATATACTGGATTGATCAAACAGCTTACATGGTACTATTATCTGTATCTGTGCTCTTTTCTATTATATCAATTGCTGTGTTATTATCTTTGCTATTGTTGGATATATGTATGCAATATAACAGCAAATCTTCATTTCATATCTCTATTGAATGTTTTGTGATTTGTTATCTCTTTTACTCATGCATATAGCAATGATATAAATGACTAAGTGTAGTAATTCGCTATCATCGCTCTGCATAACTAATTATGCAGAGCAATCTTAAATGGTTTAAACATCTATGCTTTAGTGTTAGAGTCATCTATATGCCTGCCATAAAGCACAGATTATCAAACGCTACACTCTACAAATTGATAAGTCCCGGGATTAGATTATAGTTATTATATTTCTCTTATAGTTTAGTTGTTCGTTTATTACCACCCTATATCGTAAGTCATTCATCCATCCCGTTTACTTATAATTCTTGGGAAACTGGTCCCATTATCCCCAGTCGGAGCCACTATCCCAAACGGAAAAGGAGCTGCACTAAGGTCCGGACCGGGTGGTTTCCCCGATGTTGTTGCAACGAATTTCGGGGCATCAACATTTTTGGCGCTAGAAGGAGGGCCATCGACTGTGAATGGCAAGCAGGCCCAAATCTGCAAGCCACTCTAAGAGTAATTCTCCCTCCAAATCCCCTCCTCCTTCTCAATCACATGCTGGTTCTCCGGCACACAATCGAGAAAAAGAGGAATCAACCACCACTGCTCACACCCATCATATTTCAGAACAATTAAGTCTTGAATCTCCTGAAGTCCAGTCTCTTATCCATAAACTTCAGAGCTTCTCGATTTCGCCTCAGAAATCTGAAGTATCACAAAGCAGTGCGACCTCGCAGTTCAATTTATCTCATCCACTTACCAGACTTCAGAGCGAAAAACTCGGTATTGAACCTACTGAGTTCCCTTTACCGAAAAGGAAAAAGGCTAAAAAGATTACTGAAGGATCTGATAGTGAAGACCTTTCTTCCATATCCTCCATCTCATCTCCTAATCTGCGAAGTCAACCATCCACTCCTCCGTTACACACTGTTGTTCATCAGGGACTAGGTACTACAACATCTCAAACTACTCACTCTTCAACACTCTCCTCTCCTCGGTCATCTGGAATCCCAACAGTAGTGACAACTATTGTCGCTAGCATAATGGCAGACCCATGGACTACGCAAGGTGCAGTCAACATGCCCGGACCATTGCATAATCTACCTGATGCTCCCGAAAAATGGTTGCCTAAATTTAATCCAGATAATGGAACACAAGCTGAAGAACATATTAACAATTTTATGTTAGCAGTTAACTTAAAAGGAGTGACAGAGCAAGATGTTGTTGTCAGGATTTTCCCTTATACCTTACAAGGATCGGCAGGATCCTGGTACCTTTCCTTACCCTCTGGTTCAATTACCAGCTGGGCCACATGCCAAGAGCAGTTCCTTACCAAATATGGAGATGACAGGTCCCTAGCCACTTTAATAAATGACCTCTCCAATCTGAGAATAGAGCATAGAGAACCAATAAAGGAGTTTAATGCCCGATTTAATAAACTCCTAAATAAAATCCCTACCGCTTCAAAACCAAGTGAACAAATTAGAAGCGAATGGTATATTACCACCCTCCCTGCCAACATAGCCATTTTTGTTGACAGGGCTGGCAAGCCTACCTTAGCCGAAAATATGAAGGAAGCACTTGCTGTTGAGAAGCGCATCAACGCTCTAGAAAAGAAAGATGCCTTGGAGGATAGAAAAGCTAAAAAAGTCTCATTTAAAGAGGATTCTAAGAAGAAAACCCCAAAGGACCCGTATGACATGGAAGGTTTACAAAAATTCCTTAAAACATTGTCTAATGAAATGGTTGAGATTAAAAAACAGGTGGCCGAGACTTCAAACAAAAGACCATTTAGGACTTTCAAGAAAACTGAACCAAAGCCACCCAATGTTATATCTAATGCAGACTCAGAACAGGAAGAAGAGGAAGAGGAAACAACCTCCCAAACAGATGATGAAGAAGAAGTAGTTGAATGCCACGGCATGTGGGATTTTATACTCCCAAACTCTAACACCGAGAATCAAGAAGAAGCCTTTCCTGTTACTACAAGAAGTAAAATCGCTTCTGAACCTACCCAGGCAACTACAAAGAAAAGGAGCGCAGGTGCCGCCACACCAAAGGAAAAAGCTCTCCCAAAGAAGTCACCTGTAGCAGCTCCCCAAAACCAGCCTTCAACTTCTAATTCTCCTTCGACATCTAAGACACTAGTGGTATCTGACTCCATGGAGTATAATATTGTTGATGATATGAAAAAGACTAAGGCAAACATAACCATGTTTGAACTTAGTAAGTTAAAACATCAGCAGAAATTGCTTCTAAGAGAGTTGAATGTTGTCCCCTCTTCCCAGTTCAAAAGCTGCTAATGATTCAGGACAACCCCCTCCAGGTATGGTTGAAGCTACCGATTCAGTTCTGATCGGAGATAGATCCAATTCTCATACCCCACCTTTCTTGCTGACCTATGAAATCTATAATCGAAATCAGCATAACTGTTTAATCGATTCAGGGGCTTCATCTAACATTATGCCAGCTTCAGTTTGTTCTAAACTGAACATAGAACCCCAGAAATCTGCTATTCACATTGTACATTTAGACAGAACCAAAGTACAGGTTGTAGGAGAAATTAATTCCGTGACTATTAGGTTGTCTGCTGATCCCAGAATTGTACAGAGAATAGATATTTTGATTGCTGACATACCTGAATTCTACGGTTTAATTCTGAGCAGAGATTGGTCTGAAAAGCTGCATGGGTACATTTCCACTGATTGGTCACATATGTGGCTCCCCTACAAGGGTAAGCCAAATCAAATAAGGATCGACCGTGAGAAACACATGACCCACACAGTAACCGATTTCGAACAAGAAAACTAGCCTGTGGCCTTCAACAACAACATTTTGGGGAATTATTCCTCAGAATCATTCTTTGGCAACTTTCTTGCCCAACCCTCTCCTTTTTCAGTTAACCATTGTACATCTCAAGTAGAAAAATTTTCACAAACGAATTTATCCAGATGTTTTAATGAAAATCAAAAAGATGTAAATATTTTTGTTAATTCTCCTTTATTTTGGTCTTTGTATTTTGATGGCTCTAAGTCCAGCGAGGGCTCAGGAGCAGGTTGCATTTTGGTTAGTCCGCAAGGCGAAAAGACAATGTTGTCCTGTAGATTAGAATTTGAGTTCACTAATAACACGGCCGAATACGAAGCTTTAGTGCAGGGATTATATAAGGCAATTGACCTTAAAGTCCAATATATTAAAGTATTCGGCGATAGTGAGATCATTGTTAAGCAGGTAAGAAATGCAATACACTGCCTTTCAAGCCACCTTAATCATTATCAATCGCTAGTGCAAGATCTTACTTCACATTTCTCAGCATTCAACATTTCCTCAATTCCTAGATCACAGAACTCAGCAGCCGATTTACTAGCCAACTTAGCTTCCAAACTTCTGCCTTCTGAAGACTATAGCCTTCATAGATTTTCTGTAGAACTAATTTTTAGGCCTTCAGTTCCTGATAATATCACTAACTGGAGGGTTTTCAACCATGACGAGGATATTTTGCAATTCTTAACCTCTGAAAAGTCCTATGACAATCAAATCATTGAAGAAGATGAGCATGATTCTCAAATGAAAAGAACATCTCAAGACAACGCGATTCCTAAGCTTGTGGTAAAGCTCGAAGACCTTTATGACATTAAAGACAGATTTAAACCTGTAATTAATACAAAACTCCAAAGCTCTACCCTTAGGTTTGAATTGATTAATTTGGGAACAGATCAAGCTCCTCAAAATATCAACTTAGGATTAGGACTTTCTGTAGAAGAAAAGGAAGCATTTATCAAACTGCTAAAGAAAAACAAACAAGTTTTTGCTTGGAAGTATGATGACCTCAAGACATATGATACATCTATCATACAGCATACTATTCCTATGCTTCCCAATCAGAAGCCGATCCAGCAGAAGTTAAGGAAAATACACCCGAATTTGGAGAGCCAGATAAAGTCGGAACTTAATAAGCTTTTAAAAGCTAAGATTATCTTCCCTGTCCGACACTCAAACTGGGTCTCTAATATGGTACCAGTCAGGAAGAAAAACGGCGACATCCGAATTTGTATCGATTTCAGAAACTTGAATAAGGCAAGCTTGAAAGATAACTTCCCATTGCCTACTATGGAGCAGATCCTCCAATCGGTAGCAGGATCTGAATTGATGTCCTTTCTCGATGGATTCTCAGGATATAACCAAGTGCTAGTTCATCCTGATGACCAACTTAAAACCACATTCAGAACAAAATGGGGGACTTATGCATATCAAAAAATGCCTTTTGGACTCATAAATGCAGGAGCGACATTCCAGAGAGCTATGGATACAGCCTTTAGAGGGTTAATTAATCGAACAGTAGTCGTCTACCTTGATGATATTACTGTATATTCTAAAAAGAGATATAATCACTTGCATGATTTAAATCAGATTTTTCAGCGATGCAAAACACATGGTATCTCTCTTAACCCAAAAAAGTCTTTCTTTGCTCTTAACCAGGGTAAGCTTTTAGGTTTTATTGTATCTAAGGATGGCATTTATGTAGATCCTGATCGAATTAAGGAAATTTCTGAAATTCCTTTTCCACACAATAAAAAATCGATGCAGTCGTTTTTAGGCCAGATTAATTTCGTTAAACGATTTGTTCCAGATTTTTCACAGATTGTACTACCACTACAAATGATGATTAAAAAGAATTCAACCTTCAGATGGGGATTAGAAGAAAAGCAAGCTTTTAATGACATAAAGCAATCAATAATCAATGCCCCAGCTTTGAATACTTCAAATCTTTCTAATCATTTTACATTATATACCATTGCATCTGACTTATCTTACGCAGCAGTGCTCACACAGTTGAATGATGACAATTTGGAAGCGCCCATCTCATTCTTTAGTTCAAACTTTCAAGGCGCCGAATTGAACTATTCCGACGTTGAGAAACAAGCTTTTGCTGTGTTTAAAGCAGTCAAACATTATCGACCCTTTCTTTTAAAAACCCATACTAAAGTGATAGTTCCTTTCTCGGCAGTTAGGCAACTATTAATTCAAAAAGAATTGGGTGAAAAAAGGGCAAATTGGGTCGCGGCTCTCCAAGAATATGACCTAGAAATAAAGCCAGCAAATATTGTTAAGGGTCAAGGTTTTTGCAGGATATTGGCAGGAGCATCCAACATTCCGGAATCAAGCGATACAGAGCAAACTCAAGAAGTTAATCAGCTAAGTGTTCCCGATTCTGAATCTCAATATGCAGATTTAATCTTTTATTTAAAGAATGGTTATGCACCTACGAACTTGTCCTACAAGAACAAAAGGGCCATCAGATTAAAAGCTAAGAGTTTTTTTATTATCAATGATGTTCTTTTCAAAAGAAATTATGATTCTGTTCTATTAAGATGCCTTAAGAAACCTGAGGCTCAAAAGGTTTTGCAGGAGCTACATGACGGACCAGCAGGAGGACATTTTGGAGCTGATACAACAGCTCATAAAGTTATTCATGCTGGATACTATTGGCCTACTTTGTTTAAAGACGCTCACGAGTATGTAAGGAAATGTCTCAAATGCCAAACTTCCGGTGGAAGACAACAAAAACCAGCTTTCCCTTTGCAACCAGTCAACATCGAACAGCCTTTTGAACAATGGGGATTGGACATCATTGGAGAAATTAATCCACCTTCTTCCAGGCAGCACAAATATATCCTTACAGCCACCGATTACTTTACAAAGTGGGTAGAAGCAGTTCCGTTAAAGACAGCAAACTCTGAGGCTATCATTGAATTTATAGATCAGTTCATCATTACCAGGTTTGGTGTTCCAAACGCTCTTGTCTTTGATAATGCTTCTTATTTCTCAGGTAATGCAATGATTGATTTCGCTATCAAAAGAGGATTTAAATTAAAGTATTATGCTAATTACTATCCTCAAGGTAATGGCCTAGCAGAATCAACTAATAAAAATCTAATCAAAATTATTAAGCGAACAATCGAAGAGAATCATAAGAACTGGCACAAATCCTTAGTATTTGCATTATGGGCCGATAGGATAACACAGAAAGCCTCCATAGGAACCTCTCTGTTTAATCTTGTCTATAGAAAAGAAGCAATTGTACCAACCAATCTTCTTCTTCCCTCTCTAGCCCTAGTGCAATTTATCGAGGAAACTCCTTCTTCCTCTATCCAGCTCAGATATGATCAAATTCTCAAACTTGAAGAGGAAATGGAAAAAGCCAAGGTTACACACGCCAAACATCAGCAATTCATTAAAGCAATTTTTGATCTAGCCTCATCTAGTCCTAAAAAATTCCAAGTCGGAGATTTAGTTCTGAAATGGGACAAAGCCCATGAAGACAAAGGTAAACACTCCAAGTTTCAGAAACTGTGGCTTGGACCATTTCAGATCTGTGAAAAAATAGGCCATTCCACTTTTATACTGCAAAATTTATCAGGGGTGAGAGATTCTCTCCCTGTCAATGGTCTGATCTTGAAGAAATTCTTTAATTGAGGAGGTAACCCCTTCTCCTTTTTTTTTTTAACAAGATCGAGTACTTATGTATTATAAAAAACTGCTAGGAGCAGAGGAAGATACATATATGCTGGAAGAAGAGTGAAAGAGAGGAAACTAAACTGGGACGCAGCCCTGGAAGCCTTATAGATTAGCTTGAAGAAGAAAAACTGAAAAAGATGCCTGCTATACTGTCTTACAAAAATGCCATCTAATAGGCAGACTTTACAGGTCGTGAGATTAACACCAAAATTGATTGACGGTTTCCTCCATGTGGTCCTCTTGTTGCTGATCCTTTTGACTTTCCTTAGTGGAGGCTTCTGCCTGCTTACTCGCTGTGATGGACTGAATGTGCTTGAGTGCCTCCTCTAGGTGCTCACATCTGTCCTGGAGGTTCTCTATTTCCTTCTTGCGCTTCTCTAATTTCTTACGTTTGGACCGGCTATCCGCGATGAAGTCTTCACGCAGGTCATTGTGGTGCTTCATGAAACGGGAGATCAGATAACAATGGTCTTTGCACAGTGCGCATGCTTCATTACCCAAGACTCTTTCGAGGGGGTTCTCGCGGGGGCCGGCCCTTCCTTGAGCTTCCGGTTGCCGTCCCTCTGCCATGTCTGCAAAACAGATTAATAGCGAGTAACCTTGCAAATAACTTTTGATATACCTGATATCTTCGTGGAGAGTCGGGTTGCTTGTAATGTCTTGCTGGTTTTCTTGATGACTGCTTCCTGAGTGAGCTGGGGCGGGGATCCACTTCTTGCTCCCTCGGAGTCTATTGGCCTCAGAGAGAACTTCACACCCAAAGTGCTTCTCGGAATGCTGGTGGAAGGGAGGATTAGGAGGTGGGATATAAGGACGAGGGAGAGGGTTAACATAATGATGCTGCTCAGGATATTTCCGAAGTTTTGCAGAGGGGAAATCGGGTAGCAGATTTAGGGATCTCATATCACTGAGATCGAAATGATGTATGCCCAGAAGAAGCGTGAGATTGACACGATGAGGGGAGGTTTTGAGGTTGAGAGGGGATGTGAACGTCGGCATAATGGTATGGATTTGATGATCGCGGGTGTGTGGATCATGTTTCTAACTTTTCCTGGTGAACTCTGCCCTGTGATCAGACTGGCAGCTGCCGTCCTTATGGGATGGGTCTTTCATATGTTCTGGTGTTGTCTCTGACCTGTCCCTGCTTGCGATTGACCGCATTGTTTGCGAGTTTATCCGCCTCTGCGTTATGTTCCCTCAGCACGTGCTTTAAAGTAGTTTTTCCCAAGTGGCTGAGGGTGTCGTTTATCCTTGCCTTGATGCGGTTGAGAGAGGCTTTGCAAAAATCCTTGCCTGTGTTCATAGCTGCTATTATTATGGCTGAATCCCCGAGGATTAAGGCATTCTGTAGACCGAGCCTGTGTAGGATTGATGTGCCTAAAAGTAAGCTGTAGGCTTCCGCTTCATTGTTGGTTGCTTGCCCGAGACCCCATTCGTAGCAGCTTACTGTGATCCCCTTCTGATCTTTTATTATTCCTCCAGCGCCTGCTTTCCCGGGATTGCTCTTTGATGCTCCATCAAAGAGGAGGATGGGGCGATTCTGGGCTGTGATCCATTTATTTACTTCTTCTTTGTCCCCCCTAAGTTTCCAGTTTTGCCCCTTCTGCCTGATTTTGATCTGAGGAGGAAGATTTTGGGAGTGGCTAAGATTGAATCTTTTGTACCAATCCGTCTCCTCTTTTGTCCATCCCTGCTGATCAGGGAGAGTTATGTGATTCGCACTGATTGCCTCAGAGATCCCAGCGATAGTCCTTGCAATTATCTTGTCAATTTTGATCTGCTCGTTGTTAAAAATATAGTGATTTCTTGCCAGCCAGATATTCCAGCAGAGAGTTGCTGGGATACAATTCCAAATTCGGAGAAGATTTCTTTTCCCTTTCCTGCTCAGAGGGTAGTCTTTTTTCCAGTTTCTCTGTAAGTTGTTTACCTGGTCATTCCTGCTTCTGGTTTCTAAAGGGCTAAGGAGCTGGTTCCAGCAGTTTTGAGCGAAAGTGCATTGGAGGAAAGTGTGAAGAATGGATTCTTCCTCAGCTTGACAAAAGCAGCAAATTGAGGGACCTTGTATTCCTCTTTTTCTCAGGTTTTCTGCAGTAAGAATTTTCCCTTTTAGAAGGGCCCAATTAAAATGCTTTACCTTGGGTATGCACTCATTGTTCCAGGCTGCCTTGTGAAGGTTCCAGCTTGCACTGTGAGTCTTATCTTGCAATGATTTGTAGCCCTCACGCACTGAGAAACTGCCCCCACAGGTGTCCCATATGTAACTGTCCTCCGTCTCCTTATTCATTGGCGCAGCTCCGGCTAGTGAGATTTTTAGTTTATGCCATTGATCTCTGAGATCCAGGGGCAGGTTTAAGACCTTCCAATCTGACCATGTATTTTGGGACCATGTGGAAATGTCGGATAAGGAGGATATGTTGTGGGTCTGCATCCAAATTTGAAGGGGTCTTAATTCTTGAAGAGATTCTCTGGGACTTGATCCCATGATTCTGTCCAGCCATATTTGGACATTCTTTCCGCTGCCAGGTTTCTTAGAGACATGCTCTTTAAAGTGAGGGAGAACTTTTTTAACCAATCTCCACATTGGAGTGCACGGCCTATCCACGATTGGGTCTTGGAGGATGTTCGAGTTCGGACCATTAAGGTATTTCCTTTTGATTATTTCGACCCACCATGATCCTTGTCCTGAGATGATCTTCCAAAGTAACTTGAGCCCCATAGCCTGATTGGATAGACTCGGGATTTTTACTGACAAACCTCCTTTGTCATACGGGAGGGTGACTTGATCCCCATTGACAAGACTGAACTTCTTTGAGTCCTGCTTTCCTCCTTGCCAGAGGAAGCTTCTCATGATGATTTCCATATGCTTGTGAATATTTGCAGGGGCCATTATTATTGCGTACTGATAGATAGGAAGGCCGGATAGGACCGCTTTGATAAGAATAGTTCTACCTGCCAGATTTAACCAGGAAACACCCTAGCTCTGCAATAAGCCTCTCATCTTCTCAATATGTTTAGACCAGACCTCTGCTTTAATGTGCTCCTTGGCCAGAGGGAGGCCCAGATAAGAGAAGGAGCTCCAGCTTCTTTGGAGAGGAATATCTAAGATTTGAGAAATCATTTGTTGAATCTGAAGAGGGACATTCCATGTATAAATTTTGCATTTTCTGTTGTTTAGCTTTCCTCCCGAGGCTAGAAGGAAGGCATCCAGAACTCCTTTAAATCTTCTGGCCATCAGGCTGGATGCTCCTCCAATCAAGAGAGTGTCGTCCGCGAAGAGGGAGTGATTGAGCTCCTTTGTTCCCCTTTCAATGCGGATACCCGTGATTTCTTTTTTGCTTCGGAGATTTTCTAGATGAGCACTCAGTGTCTCAGCCATTAGGATGTAAAGAAAGGGGGAGAGGGGGCAGCCTTGCCTTAGCCCCCTTGAACTTCTAAAGTAATTACTTGGCCGTCCATTGATCAAAGGCGCGGTCCATGGATTGGTGATGCATCCTTTAATGATGTTTACAAAAAGGGAGGAGAAGCCAAATTTAAGAAGGACTGCTGTGAGGAAGGAGTGGTCCACTCGATCAAAAGCGTTAGCCATGTCTAATTTAATGATCATTCCCCTTTCTCCTCTATTGAGGCTGCTATGAATGGCTTCCTGGACTAGGATGACGTTGTCAATGATCTGTCTGTTTGGGACAAACCCACCCTGGTTCTCAGACACTAATAAAGGAAGGAATTTCTTTATTCTGTTGGCAAGGATTTTGGTGATGAGCTTGTAAGAGACATTGCAAAGCGAAATGGGACGAAATCTATCGAAGGTTTTGGGGTTTGCCTCCTTAGGGATTAAAGCTATATGGGTGGACTTTGTGTTTTCCCCTACTTTTTGATTTCTGAAGGCGTTCTTTACCATTCTTACCAGATCCTTTTTTATAGTTTCCCAGTGCCGCCTGTAGAATGCAACTGTAAAGCCGTCCGGCCCCGGGGCTTTGTCTTGTTGCATGCTGAAGATGACTTCTCTGATTTCCTCTTCTGAGGGTTCTTGTTCCAGCTCCTTATTGTTCTCCTCTGTGATTTTGCCTTTGAGAATGTTGAGGAAGGTCTCGCTGTCATGATGATGATTGTCTGATGTTAGAAGGTCCTTGAAATGATTGTATGCTGCCCCTTTTATTTCATCTTAACCTTTCAGCTCAACCCCCGCTACTTCGATTTTATCTATTTGGTTGCATGCTCTTCTGAGCTTGATATTATTATGAAAGAAGGAGGTATTTTTATCTCCTGCCCTTAGCCAGAGACAACGAGATTTTATTCTGAGTTCCTCTTCCTCTGCGCGGTTTTGCCGGTAGAACTCTTTGTAGAGAGTCTTTTCTTTTTCAATATCCTCTGCCTTGTATTGAATTTGTTCCATTTGAATGTGCCAACGCTCCATTTCGTTTAGCAGAACTGTTTTTTTCCTCTTATTTATTATTGCTTGGTCCCTTGCCCATTGTTTTATCGCTGTCCTAAGCTGCTTCAGCTTTGTTTCCCAAACATAATATGGCGACCCAATCACTTCTCTTGCCCATTGAGTTTGAATAAGTTGACTGAAATCTTTATTGAGATCCCAATTTTTATTGTACTTAAAGGGAAGAGGGCCGAGGTTTGGGCTTTTGTCCATAGAGAGAACCACCGGTTTATGATCCGATGCTGATCCATGGATTAGTTTACTTCTAATTGAGTAGCTTTCGGTTACCCTTTCTTGAATTAGAAACCTGTCAAGCCGTTCCTTAATGTTGTGAGCACCTGTCCTTTTGTTAGACCAGGTATATTTCCCATTTGACAGAGGGGTGTCAATTAGGTTGAAGAGCTGTATTATATTTTCTAGTTTGTCTCTTGAGGGGTCTGAGTGATACTTCCCTCCGTATTTTTCTTGCACATTCCTTATTAGGTTCAGATCTCCTCCAAGAATCAATCTGCTGTCTTGTATAGAGGAGATGTCTTCTTCTAAGGTGTTCCAGCAACATGCTTTATCCCTGTAGTGGTTGGGGGCGTAGATGTTGTAGATATGATAGACTTCCTGTGAGCTTTTGTTCTTTAGATCCGATCTAATCCACCATGTGCCTTGATGAGAGTTGTAGATTTCCCACTTTGTTTTATTCCATAGTGTTCCAATCCCTCCTGATGCTCCATCTGAATCATTGGATAGTCCTGAGAAGTTTTTGAATCGCTGTGTTTGTTGAAGAAAGTCCTGATTAGTGAGTTTGGTCTCCTGAATAAGAAGGATATTTGGCTGCTCCTGATTAAGAAGGTCCTTGATGGCTTTTAGTTTTGGAGGGGTGCCCATCCCCCTGCAGTTCCAGGAGACCAAATTCATTATTTACCCGCTGAAGGGTGGGATCCTGCTTTCTCCTTTGTTTTCTCGCCGCTGCCTTTTGGCCGTCCCAAATACGAATCTAGAGGTTGCTGTGTCCCTGTGGCCATTTCTTTTGCTGCCGTCTCATCCCTGAGCTCCTTGTTCGATTTCCTACCCACTTTCCTTGGTGGATCTGATTGCTGGTTGGTTTCTTTTGCTTTGTTTCTGGTAAGAATTCTTTCAACTGTGTGAGGAGGGGAGGGGGGGGGGGGGGGTTTGTGCAAGGAGAGGCAGGGCGAGGGGATTGAGGAGGCGAAGAGGGGGTTTCAGCAGTTAGAGATTCGAAGGGGTTTGAGGTCGAAGGGAAGGTTGAGATGGGAGGGGGAGGAGGCGGGGGGGGAATGCCTGAAGCTGGGGGGACTGAGGTACTGAGGCCCTGGTTTTGGGAGGGTTTCTTTCTTTTGACTTGTTCCCATGGTCCCTCTGTGTGTTCCTCATTAATATCTATTTCTTTTACTTTTAACTTGCTACACCTATTTGCAAAATGGCCATACTCATGACATACCTTGCACTTGAAGGGGAGTTGTTCGTAGTCCAGCTGCTGAATGTGCATCCACTTGTCCACCTTGATTTTGATGGCTTCTGGTAGTCCTTTCCCGAGATCAACTTCAACACAGATTCTTGCGCATGCGTGCATGTTTTCTCTTGGTTATGATCTATCAATGTATTTTCCGAGTGCATTGCCTATAACTCTTACCGATTCATCCCCCCAGCAGTGAAGTGGGAGATGGGGGAGGCGAACCCAGACAGGAACAGCGTTTGGGATATCCATTTCCGGATCAAATTCCGGGGTCCATTTGTTCAGGTATAAGCCTCTTGTGTCCATGAAATAGGGCCCATTACGGAAGATGAGGTTCTTATCCTCCTTTGATTCGAACAAGAAAGTGAAGAAACCACGTCCGCAAAATCTTATGGCGATCTTGCCCTGTATCATTGGGCTCCAGTTACGTTCCACCCATTTCTGAACCGTTCTTGGTGATGGCCAAAGCCCAGTAAACTGGCCAACCAGTCCTCTTTCCGCGAGAGCTATTGCTGATTTCCTTGGCAGAGCAGGGGGCAAATCCACCTCAGGAATCTCATCCAGCTTTTTGATAAACTTAGTTTGAGAAGGCCTTGGTCTTGGATCTGAAGATTCAGATAGCAGAGAGTCAAAAATTTCTTCGTGGGTCTCAGGGCCAAGAGAAGGAGAGGCGGATCCTGCCATGGCAGGCCCGCTGGGAGAGCGGAGGTTCAGGGCAACGGCGACGGAGGGACCCGAGGGGGTCCAAGCAGGACTCTGCTAGGGCGAGGGCGAGGGAGCCCGGCCAGGCTAGGCCTGGGGGCAGGGCGGAGACGCGCAGCGTAAGCAGGCAAGGGTTCTCGGCAGCGGCTCGCGGCAGCACCTTAAAAGTATATATGGAATGGAATATGGTAACCCCTTCTCCTTATAGTTTGATAGTTTTTATAGTTTGTAGGATTTGTAGAAAATAAGGATGTAGGATATCTTCCATTGACCTTTTGCTGTAGTTAAAAGTTGTCTCGCTGGGGCACTATCAATATTTGCTTTTGGATAATAGAGTCTTAAACGAAGAGAGATCATTTCTAGGAAATTAGATATCTTTCTATTTTGAGATCACAGTCTAACTTTTGTAAACTTCCCTCTGAACATAGTTCTATGAGTCATTTTGGGTTTTTCAAAACTGGTCTCCAAAGGTTATCTATATTAAAATAGGAGCTAATCCATCTTCAGCATCTTTAACTCTCAACCTGTCATCCATTTACTCTCAAGGAGACGATTGTTCATCCCATTCACCAAAAGTTTATGATTACTCAGAGTGTAATTCTAAAATATAAAAGATTAAAGATAAGAGGTCTTATTACAAGCCTGCTTACCATGTTCATAGGAAAATAATTTAACTGACATTACCAAAACTGCATATCAAACAGGGTAATGGCTTGAAATTTCAAGACAAGGGGTCTCATCACGAGCGAGCTTGTTCAGTTTGATTACTACCCGTGAGTGGCATTGTCATTATCTGGCCACCAAACCAAGACAATGGCTTTTATCTTAAGCAAAGAAGAAAAGAAAATGAAATTCAAAATGTGAAAATATGTTTTGAATTCATTCTGTTTAGTCACACTCTTAAGTGAATGGAACAATGGACAACAGCATGGTTAAAAGGTAACCCTGCCGAGACTATAAACGTTTGCTGGCAGCAGAGGCTCTACCTATGACAGAGGAGTTTACTTTAAAAGCTGATTTGGGAAAAGTTTTCTGTTTTACCATTATGAGCCATTAAAGACCTGTTTTAAAACTTAGAATGCATTTATTTTCTTTACAAAAAGAGGAAGTCAACAGAAGAATTCTGCTTTATTCAGAATCAATAGATATCTAGTTATATTAGAAATTTTCTTTCCCTTATAAAGATTCTATTTGAAAAAGTTTAAGTATTTTTATCAGTCCAGAGATAACTGGTTCTACCAACGAATCGCCAATTGTTGTGCCCTACAACAACCCCCCATTTCATAACATTTTTATTCACAAACAATTAACATATGAAATGGGTCCCTTTTAAAAATTTAATTGGCATTAATGAATTTGTTCGAAAAAGGTATGATAATCAAATGAATTTGTGAATGAAAGCCTTTTTGAATAAATATCAAGCAATTTTTGGTTAAGTGCGAAAAAGCAATCGCAAGATCGCATGTCACCTTGGTCCTTGCCGATGCGATATCGCTATCGGCGATCGGCGGTATTCAATGCACACACAAAAAGAGCACATATCTTACACCCCGATGCGACGTGATATCGGCGATCGGCTATCGGCGCTGCCTCTTATGGAAAAACGCTTTAAGTTATAAGCCCCGACCCGATGCGATATCGCTATCGGTAGTCGGCGGAACCCCATACACTTTTATAAGACGCTTAGATCTTTTCCCCGATGCGATGTGATATCGTAATCAGAAGTCGGAAAATCATTTGACATACATCTAGTAATGTGTTCACGCGCTAATCCGATGCGATGTCGCAATCGGCATTCGCCAAGACCTCTCCCAAACGATAGTATCACTCACACCCCCGATGCGATGCAATGACGCTTAACGATGATCAGAGTTCCTAAAAGGTGATTGCTTCAAGCTTTAAAGTTATATTTAAATCCGGTTGACAAAAGCACAGATTTCAAAATGTCGTTAAATGCAGGGATAAGGTAATGCATGCGTATTTAAAACTTTGCCCCTTCGATTTAACGAACACTTACGATTAGACCTTTAAAAATCGGTTGCACGCTTTAAGGGTTCATTCAGTTTAATAACGATGTAATGGTCATTTATGGAGCTGCAGGCTGTAAAATCACCATCATTGCATCTGCGGTGCCTTCTCAAATTAGATCCGCAGCCACTTTTAGAATTAATCTTGCCACGCTTCAAGTAATATATCTTTCCCGTTATGGATTGTCGTTGTTATTTCCTTGTTACGATTTCTCTTGCATTTGTGTAGAATTCAGCTGTCGAGAGAAGCCTGAACATGATGGGGAAGAAATTCAAGAAGGCTGTGGGTTCTACTGTAACACCTGTCGCAGGTCAAGCTGCTATAGTTTCAAAGAAAGGCCTAATCTCAGATACTACATGCACTGGTCTTCCTAGCACTACATGGTAGGGTACATATAATCTGTTAGAAGCTGAGCAACCAACAAAGACAGTGATTGAGGATAGTGTGGATGAACAAAGGAAGTCTGAGGCAACTCTCAAAGACTTGGCCGACTCCTTTTTGCACAGAATAGCAGCCAGAGAGCAGGTCCTACCTTACACTGATGTGGTACGCTGGGCAATTGAGGAAATTACCCTCACTGATAGAACTTTTCATACAAGGGATGGAAGGATTTTCGGGTCGTTCAAGCCTGATGACCTGAGGCGAATGTATCATTTGCCTGAACCGGAGCTAGTCTATAACAGAGCCTTCGTGGAGAAGTTCGCGAACGAGAATGAATCACCATCCGAACCCCTCCGAGATTGGAGGCAGAACCCAGCCAAACACAAGCATGAAAGTTCGGGTAAGTACTCCAATGCTTCTTTGGCTTCTCCCTATTGCTATGCTGGGATTATGATGTGTAGATTGTGGGGATTACATGACTCTGCTAATATCCATATTGACATGGTTCCCCTAATGGAAGCGGCTGTTAATAGTACAATTATGGATTGGGCCACTATTCTGTCTGATAAGTTGGTCACAGCTGTTCGTGAATTTAGAGCCAAAACCAGGGTCACCGAAAGGAAAATCCCACCATTTTATTACTCTGCTTACATTATGGATACCCTGTGTTTTAATTCTGAGTTTCCTGTCCTCGGTTGGAGATGGACCACCCATGATCCAACACCCATTCATTTGTACCATCAGAAATTGTGGAAGCCCTCTTACAAAGACCATTTGTATCAAATTTGCAATGGTTTCATGGTGCCCATTCACTATTCTATTTTCGACAGACCCATCCCAAGAATTTCCTATGAAGCCTCTTTTGACTTACCAGCCGTAGCGCATTGGTTCAAGGAAGAGCATTTAACCTATATTAGAGTTTTTGGAAGCAAAGCTAGGCCGCACGTTCTCCCTTTATACATCCCAGACAAATTGTTAGCCCGGGAAATCTGCTACCAGATTATGTCCGAAAGTGTCACACAAACTCTCAAAGATGAGAAGAAGAGAGGATGGCCCTCTTTTCCTTTAAGAATTGGGGTTTATACGCTGCAGAATTACAAACATGCAGAAAAAGAAGCAACAAAACTCCAAATGATATCCCTGGCCACTATCCCAAACAGACTCTATGATCTGAACAAGACTGCTTTCATTGCCCTGGAACAGGCCAAACTGTCAAAGATTGTCCATCAAGAAGATGAGTTTGATGACCTGTTCGCGGGTGCCGATTCAATAAGCCAAACCAAATAGCTTGCTGCAATGAGATACGAAGATGTGGAGTTAACTGAGTTTAATAAACTTAGAAAGCAGAGGTTGCAAACTCTACCTCTAGATTTATTATCCACAACCCCAGCATCTTCCTCAAGCGAGCCTGGTCAGCAGCAGATACATCCACCTCTTGTTACAATTAAAGAGCATGATAAACAACAGGAGGAAAGGCAAAACAAGCTGCAGGCAGAGAGGCATAAAAAGGAGCAGATAGAAAGGTAGTAAAAGGCACAAAAGGATCAAGAGCAAAGAAAGCAGAAAGAGATAGAGGAACAGAGGAAGAAGGAAGAAGAAGAGAAAGCAAAGAAAGAACTGGAAGATAGGCAGAAAAAGGAATTGGAGGAGCAGCAGCGGAAAGCACAGGAGGAGCAGCAGCGGAAGGCACTTGAAGAACAACAGAGGGCAGAACAAGAAAAAGAACAGAGCAAAGCCCACACAGAGCAACATGAGCAAACCTCCACCGATCCTGAATTGATTAAAGAATGGAACCAATTCGATTCCATTATCAGTGGTAAGGAAGCCTCCAAAGACTCAGACACCTCTAAAACAAGCAATGCTCCCGATACTACTTCTTCTCAGGTTCTAGAAGGAACCAGCGGCCCACCCATTTCACAGGATGTCGAGGTAATCACTCAAGACCCGTCCGATCAAATTGATCTCCAGGTGGAAGAAATTCCTCCCCTAGATATTTTCTACAGCCCAAAGCATAGAGCCGTTGTTAGGCGCTCTAGGAAAAGACGAAGGCTTGATCAACCTTCTATTTCTCCTGAGCAAACAGTCACGGGCAATGTAGTCTGGAAGGGGGAATTGGACCCCTCCGATGATCTAACTAAGCTGTCGCAATTTGCGGGAGCTTATTCAGCAGCAACTATTGACAAAGCATCAGAGGTAAGTCTTCTGTTGAAGACTAAAGATCATGAAATATACGCATTGCAGGCAGAAGTGATTGAGGCGAAAAACAAGGCAGCACAGGTAGAAGTGCAGTTGCTGGCTCAACAGCAAGAAAACAATTTGTTAACCCAGCAGCTGCAAATTGAAAAACAGAGGATAGACCAAAGTGAGGTTCAGAAGGCAAAAGAATTAGCGGAGGCATTGTCATAGTTAAAAGCGTCAAATGAGCTAATGATGAAATCTAAAGATGAGCAAATAGCTCAGCTATCAGCACAGCTCGAAGGTATCAAGAACGCCCAGAGTGTTAACGATTTCAGAGCAGAGGCAACTCGAATAAACGACGCATTAATATCTCAGATCAGACTCTTGTGCCGACAACTTACTGACGCTGAATCATTATGTGAAACATCCACAACATTGTGTGAGCGAATAGAGAAGGCCAGAAACGAGCTAGATCAGGCCGAAGATGACATATCTGAATATATTGAGTGGCAAGACACTCCAGAAGGGAAAGCGGCAAATTTGTCCCGAATCCATGTAACGTACAAGGGCATACTCTTCATGGAATGGAACACCCAGATAATGAAAGCGGAAAGGGCGGCCTCAAGATGTAAAATGATTGCCAGCAACATGATCAATCTAGTCAATGACACACTCTATCTGGCAAACATGATCTCCCAGTGCACACCTAGAAGCATAACAACAGCAAACATGCTGGAGCAGAGAAATTATCCTGATCTGGAGAAACAAGGACGGTTAATCGCTGGAGTAAATACTTTAACCTCCGACGCATACTGGCTCTTTCTGATTAAACCGCACTCTCAAAGGTCGGCTCTTAATTGTTTAACAGATGCCCTCCGATACCTGATTTCCGACATTCAGGATGCCACATATGATGCCCAGCTAACTTCGCGTCTCAACACTCCACCAGAAGTAGAGCCAATGCTGGCGATATGTCAGCGAAGGAGTAAAGGCAAAGAGACCATTGAATGAAGCATCGCCGCCGACTGCCAGATCGCCAGAAAGGATGATGATATTTGTTAATGCCAATTTAGTAGCTTTTCAGTTTTTTAGATATTTAGATTAGCATAGTATTTATAGACCCTTTCATTGTTTTGGAAAGGGTCGTAAAATTTTGTAAAAGACTTAAAGGCTGAAGTTTGCACTATTGTGCTTCAGTCTATATTCTTTTGTGAAACTCGACCAATGGTTCTTAATTTTTATTAGAAGGCTGTTTTATGCAATTGTGCACTACTGTCTCTTGTTTGGAATGCTTTCTGGTTTGAAGGAAGGACTGCGACATAGTGGTTAATATACTGGATTGATCAAACAGCTTACATGGTACTATTATCTGTATCTGTGCTCTTTTCTATTATATCAATTGCTGTGTTATTATCTTTGCTATTGTTGGATATATGTATGCAATATAACAGCAAATCTTCATTTCATATCACTATTGAATGTTTTGTGATTTGTTATCTCTTTTACTCATGCATGTAGCAATGATATAAATGACTAAGTGTAGTAATTCGCTATCATCGCTCTGCATAACTAATTATGCAGAGCAATCTTAAATGGTTTAAACATCTATGCTTTAGTGTTAGAGTCATCTATATGCCTGCCATAAAGCACAGATTATCAAACGCTACACTCTACAAATTGATAAGTCCCGGGATTAGATTATACTTATTATATTTCTCTTATAGTTTAGTTGTTCGTTTATTACCACCCTATATCGTAAGTCATTCATCCATCCCGTTTACTTATAATTCTTGGGAAACTGGTCCCATTATCCCCAGTCGGAGCCACTATCCCAAACGGAAAAGGAGCTGCACTAAGGTCCAGACCGGGTGGTTTCCTCGATGTTGTTGCAACGAATTTCGGGGCATCAACAGGCTCAGATCCTTGAAAATCTACCGCCAATCGGCATTAATGAACCAAATTTAGGGGGAACAGTGGGATTTGAATTCAAAATGCCTTATAAACTACAAGTGGATGTCTAGCGAAAAACACTTAGCATTGTGAGAAATGAGTTGTTGAGCTCTCAGACGCACATGAATCGTGAGCACTACAAACTTCTGATAGCCAGTTCAGTCTTTGAGACGTTGCCAAAGGAGACATAGGAGTTCTTATAGAACATTATGTTGACACCTACCACAGCTATAGATACCGAAGCAGAGGAGTCGATGCCAAAAATGGAGATAGAGGCAGAAGTAGTTGCTCCAGAGGTTGCTGAAGTATTAGCTGAAGTCCCTAAATCACCAAGAACACCAAGATAAAAGCCCACCCCAACCAAGGAGAGTGTGAGGGATAAGAATGGCAAGCAGCCTACAATACCAGTGCGCACATCGCTAAGAAGAAACCCATCGAAACCTACTGCACAGGAGAAGGAAAAATCCATCAATTTGGAGCCGGAGGAGGAAGAAATTGAAGACATCCCGATGGATGAGGAGGATGTGGGATTAAACATGGAGGAGGTTGAAGCCCAGGGTGCCGACCCTATCACTTGGTTGCCTGAGTATGTCCCTCCGCACAAGGGCGAGACCAAGATGCTGAAAGACATTGATGAGAGAAAGACTCCCTTACAAACCCCTCTGTTTCTGGATGAAATTGTTTTCGACGGACCATGCTTAGCGTGGGTGCCACTGCTAAAACTCGAGGACTGGGACTTCGCTGATCATGAGAAGTTCCCACACCTAGCAACCGAGTAGCTGATGTGCTGCATCATCGATACAAACACTGAAATGATCACATTGGAGTTGCAGAGGTGGCTCAGAGGAGTAGACAAGGCAGGGTCGCTCAACCTGCTATGGGTGTCGCACTACAACCGCACCTCGGTTACAGTATTGGTCATCAAGTAGCTACTATGCTTGGTGCATGATGGGTGTCTGTGGCCAGAGGAGTCGATACCCATCACTGACAGGTTGATCCACAAGATCACACGATTACCTTACACAGGAGAGAATCCTGCCATGATATTTGGTGGCAAAGGTTGTGAGCACGCCCTCGCAAAGGCCATGAAAGAAAAGTTTAAGCTGGTGAAGAAGTCATGCAGATATGCCATATCCAGCATTTGTGACCCTACTGTAAAGTTAGCTACGAAGATTTTAGGAAGGAAAGCGATGAGGAAGTGTCGCATTCATGAGGAGTTGGCGCCTGTCATCACGCTAGCAGCCTAGTGCGCCGAAGGAGTCCAGTTCAACTGGCCAGACTACCTTCACGGAGAGTTCCTAGCAAACTGCCACGAAGCACAGGAGATCAGCAAGACGTACCACTACACATGGCTCTTGTTGTCGATTGTGCTGGTAGCATGGGAGCTGCCAGAGGACAGTCAATTCCCTTCAGTCACGCCAGACCTACCAAAAGCAACGAAGTACGCTTCATTGTGGGTGACCAAGGACACACAGCGCATCAAGGACAGCAAGATCTTTTGGATCTTAATGGAGATGAACATTTGCATGGCCATCAATCACAAACTGCGATTGTCGCCTACGGTGTACACCAACCTACAGGGCTATGCAGATTTTAAATCAAACATTCACCATGTGTCCATCAGGGCGCGAAAGGACCCTGCATAGAAATGGTACAACTTGCCTTACCTGGAAACGGATGACACCATTGATGCAGTACTTGATCAATGGCCGGCAGAGTGGTGCACTACTACAGACTTGGCGATGGGAGGGAGCAACTCTGTCGTGCAGAGAAAGGAGGAGGCCAAGCTAAAGATGACTAAGTTGGATGAAAAGAGAAAGAAAGAGGCCGCTGACAAGGCCCAGGCAGAGTGTGATGCCACGCAGCAGAAAGGGAAGCAGATAGGTGGGACAGAGCGAGGCTCTGACAGAGGCGCGAGGTCGCCTTCACCTGAGCCAGAGGAGGATATGGATGAGCAAATAGAACAGCATGGCATGGACCCAAAGGCGACGTCTGCCCGTATCAAGCATCCAAGGGAGCAGGAGAAAGGAGGGTCCAGGAAGAAAGCAAAGGCTACCAAGACATCACTGGACCCAATCATGCTAACAAAGGGTGATCTCAACGACATCGGTGACACGGTGCAAGATGTCATTTTGGAGGCCCTACAACAGTTTGAGCAGCAGCAAAAAATAATCTTGGGGGCTATCCAGATAGGTTTGCAGGAGTTGCAGACCCGCATGTCACAGGCTAGCATGGTGTCTACCAACCTTGCTATTGGCACTTCAAAAGTTGCCAAGATGCTGCATGCAAAGGCCTCCAGTGGGATAATTTTGCCTGATGGAGCACTGACCACGGAGAACAAAGTTGACAGGCCATTGTCAGCACCCTAAATGGAGTAGGGTTGAATCTGATAGCGCTCCCTGGTGAAGCGCTCCACCTTTTGCAGGATGGAGTGATTGTAGAACTGAGGGCCCATGAGCACCGATCCCTCTAGGTGATTAGTGAGAAGCAGATCAACAATGAGCAGATGGCACTACAGCGAGACTCTGTCGTTGTCGCTATGACCGAGGAAACCAACCAAAACAAGTGCATTATGCAAGTCATCGAGGAGGCATGTCGAATGGTCCCGGAGTTGGCCATTCCTAAGGAAGCACTAGTCGAGGTGCGCGTCCGCAAGCTAGCCACGGGGGTGCATGATGCTCAGACAAAAATGGTGAGGGTTCAGTTGGAGTAGAACCTGCAAATCATAGAGTAAAAGTTGAAGGCCCAGCCTTCAACTCCACCAGAAGTGAAGGAATAGCGGACGACCGCTATCACAAAAGAAGTAGTGGCAGTGGACAGTGCAGTAGCAAACTACACACAACTTTTTGAGCAATCGTTTTAGGTCCTAACAATCTTGCAGGAGGACCCCAATGTACAATGACTAGAGACAGAATTGCGCGAGCTACAGTAGCTCTATGATGAGGTCAAAGGCACAGCATGAACCATCGCGCTGACACAAATACTAGCAAAGCTGCAGGAGGCCAAGCAACTAAAATAATAGGTGGATGCAGCGCTGCACAAGGAAGCAGTGTTGAAGGCACAACTGAAGCCCTGGATGGATGAGGCTTACATGGTGATAGGCTATATTGAAGGCAAGCTTACGACTCTCCAAGCGACTCAGCAAAAGCTTCAGGTCGATAGTTCAGGAGTAGTGACCGAGTAGATGGTTGAAGACTCGAACCAGGCAGTCGCACAGCGCACAGCTGAGGTTGCGGTCATAGGAGTCGAGCTGGAAGGGCTTCGCGCAAAGATATTTGCACCTACCGAGTGACTCGAGGGCGATTCACGATGTTTGTGTTGGGGGCCTGTTGGGAACGGGATCCCCCAAGGACAGTTTTGGGGCTAAAAGCCCATGTTTTGGGTCGAATTTTGTAATTAAATTGTAAAGTCTCTACATTTTGTGGTCGCGGAGTGTGAAAGCGTCATGAGTCATATAGGGTTGTCCGCCCTTATTTTTGTAAAGTAAAGTCAACTGTAAAATATCTACCCATGGTCCACAAACTAGGGGATTGTTTAAAAATAGCTAAGTAGGCTCTGAGTCATTAATAGTTTTGTGGAGTTAGACAGTCATAGCTTTGAAGTAAGAAGTCTAAGTTTCGAGTCGTAGCATAGGTAGAGGCTCTACAGCTGAGTGCTCGAAAGTACCTGAGCCACAGGTTAGGGTTGTGCGAAGGTCAATCGTACCTTTTTACAGAGGTACTGAAGGGTGGAATAGAGGGCTAGTCTGGCAGGCCCTAGAACTAAGTGACCTACGCGAAGGAAGGAATAGAAGGAGTAAACCAACATCACGACCATCTCAGGGTGCGAAACTTGGTTCCAGCATCCCCCCATACTGCTTCGGGTGAGACTTTGGTCCACGTTCCGCGGGCTGATGCCAAAAGGGCCAGTAGTGTAGGGATTTTTTTGGATAACTAACGCTGAACCTGGGTCAGGCCCCACCAAGCCAACAAATTTACATCTTAACAGTGCCTTAGTCAAGTTGTTTGCATCTTGTTCCTTTGTAGGAATGTATTCCAGCAACATGATTCTCCAGTGCACACAATCTCGTAGATGGTGATACCAGATGTCGATATGTTTGGACCAATCATGAAAAACTATATTCTCAGAGAGTTTGATACAACTTTTATTGCCACAGTAAATCATTTTAGGATCCATCTGCTAACCAAATAACCCAACAAGGATCTTCCTCATCCAGATAGCCTCACAAGTTGCTTGACTAGTAGTCGTGTTCTCTGCTTTCGTTGAACTGAGTGCAACTGATCTCTGCTTCCTACTATACCAAGAAACTATTGCTAACCCAATACTGAAGATTCCCCATGATGTGCTCTTCTTTTCTGATGGAATCCTTGCCCAATCTACATCTATGAAGCCTTACATATTCACTCCCTTTGCTCATATGTACCAAAGACCAAACTGAGTGGTTCCTCTTAGGTATCTCAACACATGCTTAGCTGCCTTCCAATATAGTTTGGTTTGCTTAACACTTGACTAAGTTGGTTAACTTCAAAACACATGTTCGGTCGTGTGTTCACTAAATACATAAGTGAACCCACAAGTTGGCTGTAAATAGTAGCCTCCACTACTTCACCTGAAGTAGCATCTTCCTTCCTCCAATTCCTTACTAGAGGAGTCTCCATTGGTTTGTTTCTCTCCATGTGGAACTTATTTAGTATCTCGTTGGCATACTTGTTGTGAGATACAAACAGTTCCCCATCTCCTTGCCATAATTTCATGCCCAAGAAATAATGCATGTGCCCCGAGTCCTTCATCTCGAAGTCTCTTACAAGATCCTCTTTGCAATATTTGACCAACTTCTCATCACCTATTAGTATTAAATCATTGACATGTAATACTATAATGAATCATTTATCTTCAACCACAGTATGGTAAAGGTTTGCATCTGCTTCACTCTTGTTGAAGCCAAACCTAGTGAAATAGGTGGCGATCCTGGTGTACCAAGCACGGGGTGCTTGTTTCAATCCATACAATGCTCGCTTGAGCCTACACACATGTGACTCTCTGTTGAAGGTCTCAAATACTTTTGGCTGCTTTATGTATGCCTCTTCCTCAATCACTCTGTTGAGGAAGAATGTCTTCACATCCATCTGATGTATCTTCCATCCCATTTGTGTTGAAAGTGCTAGAATAGATATGATTGAAGAGTACCTTGCTACTGGAGCAAAGGTCTCCTCGTAATCAATTCCCTCCACCTGAGAGAACCCCTTGGCCACAAATTTGACCTTGTGTTTCTTGACACTCCCATCTGCTACTTGCTTCACCTTATACATCCACTTGGAACCTAACACTGACTTGTCCTTTGGCCTTGGGCCAACTTCCCAAGCATTGTCCCTCATGATGGACTCATACTTCTCTTCCATGGCATCAACCCATATTGGTTGTTGTACTACTTCCTCGAATGAGGATGGCTCAGTCTCTACACTCTCGCTCATCATAGCCCTATAACCAGTGTACCGATATGGTGACCTCCTTTGCCTATGTTATGATGTGGGTGCTCCCACATTCTTTCTAGCATCATGAATCAATCTATCAACTTCTCTAGTGTGCTTCCTTCCATCTCTATATGTCTAAGCATGAGTGGGTTCTTTCACTCTCTTCTCCTTCGCATGTGGCTGCTCCACATCATCCTAAGTATTTTCCTTTAGAGCCATAATATCCTCATATACATGTAACTAAAGCTCCCTCTCAAGGGAACATATCATTTCCTTCTCTTTATCGAACTTCACATCTCTACGAACAACTGTCATCTTGTGAGATGGCAGGTCCACCTAATAGTTGTGAGGTGTATCATTGTACCCCACAAATATGTCAAACTCATTTGTCAGCTCTAGATTTTTCCTTGCATCCTTAGTAACATGACAGTAAACTTATGAACCAAAGATCCTGAAGTGTGACATATTTGGTTTCTTCACTGAAAAAGCTTCTTCTGGTTTACTAATCCCGAGAATCTGATGAGGAATCTTGTTCTGCACATATATCCTTTTGTTGCATGCTTCAGCCCACAAGTAAAAGGGGTTCCATGATCATGTAACATCGCTCATGCAGCTCCCACAATAATTTTGGTCTTCCTTTCAGCCACCCCATTTTGTTGTGGGTTTTGGGGTGTTATTAACTCTTGTCGAATGCCTTATGATGCACAAAAGTTCTTGACCTCACTCTACACATATTCTCCATCATCATTGCTCCTGAGAACCTTCACTTTCCTGCCAGTGTCTTTCTCAACAAGTGCTTTAAATTCACAAAATTTAGAGAACGTATGATCTTTCTTCTGCGAAAAAAATCAAACACTTACATTAGAAATCATCTACAAATATCACATAATACATGTGCTTAGCTATGGAGGTTATCGAGAACAGTCCACACACATCTGAGTGAACTCTTTCAAGGATCGCTTGCGCTCAACTGTCCTTATCATGAAAGGTGGATTTCGTGTACTTCCCCAATGTACACCTTTTGCATGTATATCGCTGATATAGTGCACCCTTGGGAAGTCATGTAGAAATATTTTGCATGATCTTTAAGGCTCCATGGCGCAAATGGCCCAATTGTCTATTTCATAATTCACCAATGTCTTGGCTCTGTGCCTTCTCTGCTTTCATGCTCAAAGTAGCACAATCTTCTACATCCAATTTGTATAGGTTCTTCACTCGAACCTCGATCTGCTTCACTGGTTATGTGATTATGTGACAAAGGCAAGCCTTTCCTTTGCTAAATATCACATCATAGCCACAGTCCTCCATCATAGCAATTGAAACTAAATTCTTCTTTAGACCTATAATGTACATGACATCTTTTAATGTAAGAGGAGAACCAGTATCCCTCTGAAAAGTAACAATATCGATGTCAGTCACGCTATACCTTCCGTCATCTCCCATCTCGAAGTGCATCTAGAGATCCTTCTCCTCCAAGTCACAAAAGAATTCTTTGTTTCTCGTCATATGGAATTAGGCTCCATTATCCAGATACCACACACTACCCATCAACGATGTCACCATGCATGCAAGAGGGTGAAATCCAACTCGAATTGTGAAGCAAGAGCTTCACCTGCCACTCCTCTTGAGAGCTTCTTATCAGCCTTCTTGTGTGGGCACTTCGTGGCATAGTGCCCCAAATCATGACAGTGAAAACATTTAATCTTGGACAAGTCCTTATTCTTGTCACCCTTATTGAATGCCCTTAGATTGGGATTTCTTCCATTTCCATTTCTTTTCCTTTACATCCAAGGCACAGTTCTCCTCATCATCATGCTTGGATGAGGTTACATCCCTGGTGCTCTGCGTTATCTCTTCTTGCACTAAGTCAGACCATAAATGCTCCCACTTTGGTAGATTCTCCCTCCCATTTACCGAATCCTAGTAGTTGTGCTAGCTCTTGTGAAGGTCTAGAAGTGCTAGGCTGACCAGATCATCTTTGGAAATTGTAATACCAACACTCCCAAGCTCATCCTGACATTGGATGAACCTGCTCAAGTATTGTGGTATTGTGTCACCCTTATCCATTTTGATCTTCCAAATCTTGTCCTTCAATTCCATCTTCATGTGGTCATTATTGTTTTGAAACAAGTCTATCGAGGCTTGGCACATTGGATATTCAAGACAATATGATCTCTAACTCCTTCTAGTATGATCCTCCTTGCTTTTGCCACACATTTCTTCCACTCTGCTAGATCTTGAGCATCAGTTGTTGGGGGCTTAGGAATATCATTGTCTATGAATTCCCTCAGCTCGTTGTCTTCCAACACTGCCTCCATCCTTTCCTTCTAAGAAATATAATTCGAACTACCCACAAGGGCACATTCGAGTCTCAATACATAGAACGACATCCTACTAGCTCTGAAGAATGATCCAACAAATTCTATTTCACCTGCAAAGACAATCTCGTATTCTTCTCTTCTAGTGTGATTTCTGCTCTAATACCATGTAGAAATTCCTTGTAGATTCATACTTCTCATGTAATATTCTAAAAAAAATACTTGAATCTACTCGAATCATCAACAGAGACAATTAATCGATCGTTAAATCATGATGCATACAATAGAAAGAATTCAATCAACACATTACACAATGATTTTCTAGGGAAATCCACAACTAAAAACCCCTTTTATCTGTATATTTCATTAGCTATAAAATATGATAAGATTACAATGCTTTGCTCAAGCTCGAGAAACCTTTGCACTATCTCTACATATCTCACAGCTTCCTAGACAAGCCTAGGCCAATACTTAACCAATTTTCTGCTTTCCCAAGTTCCTATTTCATTTTGTTGTTTCCTTGGGAATTAGACCCTATTAATTACAGAAATTCATCAATTTTAATTGTGAAATCCATCATCGAAATTTCTCTGACTGCATGCACCACCTGTACAATTCGGATGATTATACAATTAATAGTACACTTCCCTTGAACTCAAATCTCAACTCGGTAACTCTCAGATCTGACATGTATGAGTTTTTCATGGTTGAATCATCAATTATCTGGTTGAACAAATGAATCAACACCCCGCTTATTACCTCCTATTAGTTCCTCCATCAGTTGGAACTAGTTTAACTGACTTTAACTCAGTTAATCTGAATTATTTATTTAAAACTAAAAATAAACTCAACCAAGGATCCTATAAAATACTTATAGACTCAAGTTAGACCCTCAACTCGAATTAATTGAGCCAACTAAGTCAAATAACTTGTTAACTTGTATAAGTTATCTTATGATGTGGAATTACAATTTTTCTCCTAATTTAATTCAAGGACAAAATTAAATCAGGATTTTCTTGTTGCATTTTCAACAATAGTTCTAGGCTCGGGAACTGTGCCAAAGCATCTAAATGAGGATTTATTTTAAATGGATGATCAGTTACTCAAACCATTCACATGTGTGTTATCCAAAGATTCCAAAAGATTTCTCAAAGTGTTGGTTCCAGTACCAACAACATACAATCTTCAAATGCTTGTGATAGATGAAAAACAAGATATTTAATAATTAAATATCCTTCCCTAATATTTGAATTATCAAATAAATCAAAGGCGTATATAAATATTTATATAACTAACACTAATATATTTGAGAGATGACAAAAGGAAATAATTTTATTATGTAGAGGTACTAATTTAAACAAACTATTCAATTAGCTAATCTTAGTAATGATAATAACTTTGCAGGGGCTATCGAGGAGATCAAAAATCGACCTAGCCTTACTCATTACTTCTATATTACCTCAAACATATGAAGCATAACATAAATGATTACACAATGAAAACTCACATGAACACAAATCTTGTTAAAAACTGAAGCCAGGAGCCTTTGATTGTCTTCAAAAATTCCAAAAATACAATAACATCTCTTGGTTTTGTCAAAGTATCAACCATTTTTACTTCGAATTAAAAAGTATATATAGAGTCTTCTCAAATTATCTAATCCATTACAATATTTTACATGAAAAATAAAGTTGTATCCAAAATGATTTCGATAACTCTAATTAATATAAATAAAAATAGAAATTTTGGAACTAGTTTAGTGGAATTTTCACACTATTCAAGGATCTTGTTTCCAACTGTTGGCTTTAAATTTGACTCTACTGATTGTTCTCGTGTTCTTTGCCCAAATCTTGCCTCCAAAGCTGCTTTATGTTTACTCAATAAGTTCAAGGAACTTATCCCACTGATCAACATCTGGACATGAAAACTTTGTTACCTTCCTATAAGCCTCATCTACCTCAGTATACTTTTCAAAAGTTGGATTTGTAACAAATAGGTGATGAACTTCATGTAAAATAAACAAATAGTTTGCTAAGTATTGTAACAAACTCTAACTGCCAAGAATTCCTTTACTTTAGAAAACATTGGTTTATCTACTGCTATATCATGTAACATTTTCTGATAGTTCTCCTGCTCCATTAATTGATTGTGAGAATCCCTCAATAATGGCAACCCTTCCTGTTGAAGAACAAAAAAATTCTTGTGAAATCTTTTGATTTGACTATCCAAGTTTTCACATTTTTTTTCTGGTTGTAGCATCAAATTTATTTTGGTTAGCACCTTTCTCGCCTCAATAACTGCATCTGTTCTATCTTCAATTTTCGTCCCATCTAATTCATCTCTGGTTTTTTAGTTTAAAACTTTAATAATTTCGATTGCTTCAATAGGCTTGTGGTCTAGTTCCTCTTTGATTTCTTCAATGGCTTCCTTCGCTTTATTCACCAGTTGTTCCTATTCAAATATAATTTCAATAGAGGTAATAGCCAAATTAATATCTATCCATATTTGTTCCTTTGCTTTTGATATATACTAGGTACTAATTGTTTCATCTTGGAACTTTTCAATCTACTTCATAAGATTAAAAAATTTCTGCAATTCAGAAATGTATGCATTCTCTGCCTTTATTTTGTTTTCTTCTGCTCTCTCCAGTGATGCCTTTAAATTTTCAATCTCCACATTTCTTAATGACAAGTCAATCATTGCTTTAGATAATTGTTCTGGTCAATCCTAACTGGTTGACCCTGCTTCCACTATTGAAATCCCTGCACTGGCAAGGTGGTCTTTCTCTTTTAGAAGTTTCTCCATTTCTGACTCCATTTTCTATATCTGAATATTTTTTTCCACAATCATATGAAACATGTTCTCCTTTTCTTTTTCCAATTCTCATACCTCTTGATCTTGAGGATGCTCTGTAGTTGGTAGCTTCAATATTTTCCTTAGTGGCTGAATATATGTATTTATGTTTTTAATCATTTCTTGAGCTCCATTAACATTACTAGGATCCAATCCTAGTTTGATAACAATATATTCTAGGGATTTTATCCTTTTTCCAGGGAGGACATCTTTTCTAATTTCAATTGAGAATGTATATTGTTCAAGGATGTCACCAACCTAGAAACAACCATAAAATAACTTGTAAGGGTAGAAAAGATCGTTTCGCGTGTATCTATTTAATCTATTGGATGGATTTTTTTGGTATTAAGAGAAAATAGTGAAATCTCATAAGCTTATGTTGTTTTTGGAACTGGAACCTTTGGCTCAAGGAAAGCCAACTAAAACTTCCCTCTCTCAGGATCTAGTGTCGATAGTAGCATGTTCTGGTTTAATGAGGTCTGTTTCTAGAACTAAGAGTATGTGGCATATTTGAACATCTCATTTTTGTTCTTCATTTCTATAAATCTAGCAAAAATACTCTGGCCACCGGAACAAGGGAAAGCAAAACTATCAGTGATTGTCTCTTCAATTTGTTGTAGAGTGAAAACAAGCTCAATTGATACCATTAATATAGTAGATAGATCTATTTTTCTAGCCCCAAATGATTCATCCTCTGCTTTACTTGTCTTTCTCCTTTTGAAAACTATGAATTCTATTGATTTTGAACCTGAACTAGCAGGAGAAATTCCTAGGAGTTTCCACAGTTGTTGACTGGAGATCTGCTCTTCAACTTCCTGTAAAGTATTTTCTTCCCAAACATCCAGAATAACATATTGTTCAATCTCTAGTTTGGAGAAATGAGTGTAAAGAGAAAACCTCTGATCAAGTCTAATGTATGAGATCATCCCCAAAGGATCATATGCCCAGCTAAAACTTAGTTTGAACTTCATTTGGGATAGTAAACTCTCTACTTCCTTATCAGTTGATCTTTGATTTACTATAAATGGACCAATTTGATCTTTCAGTTTGAATTGAGCCTTTTGTTTTCTGGATACAAAATGTACTTCATCTACATTTAGATTTTGTCATAAAAACTCCAAGGCAAATATTTTGATTGGAAGAAATGCAAGTAATTTATAACGTGATAGTTCACAACCATAGATTATGATCTCTATAATTGTCTTAATCTCTAAAGATATCCTTGGAACTACATCATTGTTGAGAAGATGAAATGATAAATAAATAAATTGGTCTACAAAATCACTAAATGAATAATATTTTGAGTTCTTTCTGACTAATAAAGTTCAATGGATGACAGACTGTTTCTTTCCCTGTGAATCTAACTTCTGAAGTGGAAGTTTGAATCTCTTAGCTTGGTCATATAAACACAAATAGACTAATACATACTAGTGTTTAAAATCTCTCTCAGCACTAAACTTCATATATTGTTCATGAATTTGATCTAAAATATACTGACTAAACTTGAACAAAATTGAAGGCTTCTTCCCAGATGAAAAACACAATCATAAAACCTAGAACAAATTCATCAACCCATTTATCACTTGGATAACCTAATAAATAGAAAAGCATGGAAATGAGTTGTTTGGTATTTCAAGAAATATAGTGGTAGAATAGGGTGGATTATGATCAAGTGATTTGGCTCCCTCTAGTAAAAATGCTTCAAAGATGTTGGTTCTTTGTTATAAGGTTAGTTTATGATAGATATCCGCTAGGGATTCAACTGAAAGTGGGTGCAGGGAAATTGGAGGATTTACTTGCGTGGCTTGAAGAATAGATTCTGGTGTGACATAGAACAATATTTCTCCATTTCTAGCTACTATAGCTTTTTTACTAGGAAGGTATTTGTTTTCACACCAAGAAACGAATTCGGGAAAATGGTGTTTCTGAGGAAAAACTAATTGGGTTAACATGGACTCCCAAATACCAAATTCATCAATTACATCTTCATATATATGGAATTCCCAATTGTGTAATTCAAGTAAATCAAATTCACATTTGAACTCAGTGATTTTAAAATCTACATCTACAAGGGGCAATTCATCTAAGTTTGGGATTGTGGGAATCATCGGGTTCTCAATTGTTGCCTTACACTTTCCCTTATGATTACTCATTTTGATTTAAAAAGAGAGAAGGAGATTATGAATACCCGATGAATTTTCCTATTGCCTCACAGAATTGACTGTGAAATTCCAGAATTTTTATGCTTCAGAGTGCTCCCATAAGCACTGCTAACATGAAGGAAATGATAGGGGAAATAGGGAATGATATGGATTTAGAGAAAAAAATCCTCCATTAAATATGTTGATCATTGGTTATGTTTGGCATATAAAAAAAATCATATAACAAATTGTTGGTTGTGGCATATGGTTAATAACTATTTTAATTTATAGATATTTGATATGCCAACCACGTTTTCGTTGGTTTGGTTACAATGGTTTTGACATAACCATTGTATAAAATAATCAACCATGTTTATATAACAATACACCAATTCGTTTCCGTTGGTTTAAATTTGGGCCCCACACACACACACCTATGGTTTTTAAATGTTATCTCTTTATTTTTATATGGTTTTTAAATATTTTGTTTTTTAATGAGATTTTAATATATATTTTTGTTTTCTAATGAGACTTAATATTATTTTCTTTTTGTCTTTTCTGTAGGGGCAAGGAGCTAATGATGGGGTGTCCTATGTCATTGGCTAATTTACGATTCAGCTAACACATATGTCTTAGGGGTCCCACCTAACTATGTAAATTGTAAACTTCTGACGATGATAATTTTGTTATACGGACTCGGATTTGAGTGTCATTTGCGCCACCTAAATCGCAAAGACCAGAACTACAACTTGGTCATGTTTTTAATGCATTTTGACGACTTTGATTTTTTATTTCTAAAGCCACCTAGATCACTAAGCATGGGTTGCGAGTGTCAAATGTTCTTCATCATAAGGCTTCTTACTTTCCAAGACAATCATCCCATTCTCCTCAACACATGTATCTTGGGTCCATAATCAATCCCATGTAATGTTCTCTCAACCCAAGAATCCATAATCAATCCCATGTAATTTGGTTTGTTGTCTACAGGTTATGTATTACATGGTCTTGCATCTCTCCTTTGGCCTAATGTTTTTGGCAAAGGAATTTATAAAACCATGATTGGAGATTGATTTCTAAGGACTTGATCAAAGTGAAAGGTTGATGATTTATAAGCGTGCTATGACCGATGGGAGAAAAAAATAACTCAAGTTACACATAAATAAACAAATCAACACAAAAAATGCAAATTGACATATTAACATAACAATATCCAACTAAGTTGTTGAAATTCAACTAATGATACGTTATTCTCCATCCAGATAACAAAATCGAACCAATTTTTTTCTTGTATCATATCGAATTCCAATTGTAATGGGTAATGGCCATATTGTTACTCTTGTCAAAACATGGCAAATGGACTAGTTAAAGTAATTAATATCCAATCATTTACCTTTTTGTACAAAATTATACAAATATATAGTTTCAAATATTAAATATACTTACAAATTTTCATATTAAGGCTTCTAAACCTATTTGGCCACTGTGATGTGTGGCACGAAATTTGGCAAGCCTGGCCTTCAAGGCCTTGTCCTGAAACACACACTAATTCAATTTAAGTATGCACCAGTAAAATATAAAAATCGTTTAATGAATTTGAAATAATGTTATAACCAAATTTAATTACTTGTGTGTTACTCTCACCGATCTTCCTTTGTGCATCTGTTCTATTATATTCTTTCACGAGCTCTTTCCATACTTTCACGCTTACATCAACTAGCCTTCTTTTGGTCCTTAGCTCGGGAGGAATTTGTTTTATCTTTTTCGTTTGGTTGCAATGAAATCTCTTGCAGTTTTGAGTCATTTATTTTTTTACTTGCTCTACTAACCAACCTGTCTTAAATTTAGTCTGCATGTCATGGATGATTGCCTTTTGAAGGTGCATGGGTATATTCAACAATGGATGATGTATATGCTCTTCGAAGAGTTGAAGGCATGATTCCTTCAATCTACAATTGAACACTTTCCTCGCATCTGTCATTCTAATATTCCTGGATACAACATCATATTCTACCTTGGTTTTGTATGTACTAATGCAAGATGCATAACATGTACTAGTGGTGGAAGAAATCTATGTCCTGAGAGTGGCTGGGACATTAGACATATCTGTTCCCTGTTCCAAATTCTTAGAGGTTATTGTGATTGATTTTTTCCTACAACTTTTTCTCGATTGAGAAGTTGATGGGGAATCAATCACTTCCCTTTCACAGTGTTTCTTTGGTTGGATTGTTTTAGTTCCTTTAGTAGATTGCTCTTCCACGAATTTGGCAAGCATGGACAAGTCCATATCTTCTAGTTTTTTCACTGCTTCTACCCCCAATATAGAAGCCATTGCTTCTTTCAGATTCTCGTTGTCATGTCCTTATATATGTACAATAATTTTTGTTATTTTAAATTTAGAAATAAACAATGAACCCTAATTTCTTCTTTATAATTTCAAAATTAAAAAGTAAAAAGTACAATTCAAACATGCAATGGAAACATGTACAAATCTATCAATTGAGTATGAAATACCTCATTCTGGCAAGGATCAGATCCCTTTCCTCATTTCCCTCTGCTGCTTGACATGTTTTGGCATCCTAGGGAGAATTTTTTCCTCCAAGTTGTGGATAATTCCTTCTCTTTGATCCCTACATTATGCTCCCTTACCTCTAACTGTTTTAAACAATAGTAGTGCAAAATGGATGGACAGGGGTTTGATTTTTGTCTCTGGTAGGAGGTAAATGAGATGCACAAATTGATTTTGTGACTACTGGATGTCGAATCACACCCATAAATCATTTTTATTTTCTTTTACCATCGGATTTAGGGCCAACCATTGGCTAAAAAATGTAGTCGGGTTGGGGCGCCATACGGGGTGCTAATTGAGCCTAAGTTAGTGCCTATAATATTACATTTTTTCTCCCATATAATTTGTATTCATTGTCATATTTTCACTTTGCAATGCCAATGTGGGAGGCTTCCATGTTATTGTCAATTTTTATGAGGTTTCAATACCAAAATTGGATGCGTAATGTGCATAGGCACATGGGATAAGTTGAAATTTTGGTTGATGTAAAGCCCTATAAATGGTGTTGTAACCCAATAGAGGGTGTTTTATGTCATATTTTCCTAGCCCACTAATGAATTTGGTGTGATTTCAAACTTTCTAATTTTATTTTAATAGTCAATGACATAATGTAACAATCCACTAGTTATATTCACATACACGCATTTTCACCTTTAAAGGTTGCGTTGTTTAGTGACTATGTATACATGTGACACAATCATTTTCGATCTTTCCACTCACTATTTACTCCTTTATAGGGTATATGGTGACGCTAAAAATATATCTCATCCACAAGTTAACTTATACTAGTTATATTATATATTGAGTTCATTTAGAAGACTTAAAAATCAAAATTTGAAAATAGTATATTCTCTAACATATAAGGCCAAAGGATTTTTTTTAATATACAAAAATATAAATATTTGGTGGTTTGAAATTATGGATGAATGATTTTAATTAAGTTAAATGAAAAAAAATAAAAAATAATAATAATAATAATAATAATAAAATAAATAAATAAATTAGTCCAATATTTTTCATAATCCTCATCTAAGATTTATAAGAGTTGTGACATGTCACTATATTGGGAGTAGAAATTAGTCAAAAAAGTGCAGTGAGAACCAGTTGAGCTTAAATCGGTTGTGAGTTTAGCCAATTGGACAGAGCAACAACAAAGTGCATATATATTATGCGACTAATTTCATTTTTGTGTGTTACAACATCTAGAGGAGGCCATGGATAGAGGACGTGGACATGTAGATCTACTAAATCAACAAAGGAAAGTGGGTCGCCATATAATCAGATACAAAATCTACAGATAAAATAAAGGTAAGGAGACAAAGCAACCTCAACCAAACGAGGATGGTGTTTATGAATTCACAAAATGCTACAACATAGACGAGATAAAGTTATAAAAATATGTTGTTGTTTTTTTCAAATCCAAAACATGATATTGATATGTAAAATATAAGAGTAAAATGAGGTTTTGTGTTGGATAGCATATTGGTTGAAATTATATAATTGTTGTACTAAACATCATTGACTATGTTATGTATTGTAGGGGCAAGATAAGGTTATGGCAACAGATCATGTCATATCAAATAAGGACACAACGAATGTCGTAGGACATCAGGTAATCAAATTTTGGCTTAACGTAGGAAGCATTTTGTGATATGTCCATCCTTTTTCATAATATTATTACAATTTATAGTGTATTATCCAATATTGAAATAAAATAATGCATGTTGTTATTTAAGATGGATATTGGAGCAAGTGCACAACCTAAGCGTTTAACTCGCAAAAGAAAAGAAAAAATATATGTACGTGGGCGTGGACCTAAAACTAGTAAATTACAAAGAACATAATGGGTGGAAGAGGATATGAAAATGGATCCTCCAGACATAACAAATAATTGCACTGAAGAAGAGGTTGGTCAAGACTATAGTACATGGTATGGGATTTTTAAGCAATATTTGATTATATTTCTTTGAAATTGATACATTTGCAATTTATCTAATTCTTGCCAGACATTAAATAATGGTTGTGTTTGTCAAAAGGTAGAAGATGATGATAAAAAGAACGGTTACTAATACACAAGTTGATCCAACTAGGTTATTAAGATTTGGATGGGATGATCCAAACCATACTAAAACCATACCATGGTGAAAATAGCATATTTAAATAGGAATCTACCACCTGAGAAATTTGAACAGATGATGAGATTAGCATACACTGATGACATTCCACCTAGCCTTAATGATGATGATCATGATAGTGAAAATGCAATGCATGAAGAAGGATTGGATGAAATGCTTACATGTTTCTTTGGGGATGGAAACAATGATAACAATAATGATCACATGGTTGAGAATAACAATGATGGCTAATTACCATCAACATAATGTTGACGGTAACAACCTGAAATACTCCATCAAGAAAGCAGCAAAGACAAGTGTGTTAAAATTGGGACCAAGTAGAACCTCAAAACTGACATGCACGTTAATATTATTAGAAATCAAGTCACTATTTTGTTGGTCAGACAAAGGATTCACCACCCTACTGAAGTGAGTTGAAATCTATTTCTTACAACGCATTGTCAATTAGTGTATGTAATTCGTAAACATTCATCAACTTCGTTTATATTCCTTTAAGGGGAGTTTAAAACCATATATTGTATATTAATAGTGATAATAAAGATTGGCATATCAAAGATGTTCATCATAAGTCAAACATTCAGTTAATCTAAACTTTAGCAATCTTACAGGGCACTAAAACCTAAAATAGTTCATGAAGAGAATGTGTTGTTATAACCTTGCAGAGAGGCCCATTAGTTGTTGGCTGAGTTAGAGATTGAATATAAGCAAATTCATTCATGTAAAAATGATTTCATTTTATACAAAAATGAATATCAAGACAAGGTAGAATGCCCTGTATGCAAAGAGAAGAGATAGCGCATAGATGTACAAGGTCCTACAATTCCAAAGAAGGTTTTACATCACATGCCAATTATACCTAGTCTTCAACGAATGTTTTGCTACAAGTCGCTTTCACAATTGATGGAATGGCATGCAAAGAATAGGAGTAAAGATGGATTCATGCGAATTCCAGTAGACTCCAGAGCATTGAAACACATAGAGGAAAAATGGCCAAGAAAATTCAAAGATGAACCCTGTAGTATCAAGTTTAGTCTTACAATTGATTGAGTGTGCCCATTCTCTTCCATGAGTTTAAGTATAGTGTTTGGCCAGCTAGATTGATAGTATACAATATTCCCCCATGGATGAGTGTTAGAAAGAAGCACCTTATGCTGACTCTCATTGTTCCAGGAAAACATTAAGTTAAAACCATGGATGTTTATCTTGTGCCTTTTATTGATGTGATGCAACTACTATGGAAAGACATAAGAATGTATGAAATATCGCATCCTCCCTCAAATAGGTCCTTCATGTTGTATGGTGTGCTATGTTGGATTATTCATGATTTCCTAGGACTTGGTGTTTGTTTCAGTAAGATAATTTTTTTTACGTATTTACACTCATAATTTATTGTCATCTTAACTTTCACACTTAGTTTTATACCATTATTTTGATATGATTAAGCTTACTTATTGAATTGGCTTCAAAAAAAGGGGATATTTGCATGTCTAAGATGTGCAAAACAATTTCAAGGGCAGTATTCTAAAGATATACATAAATTTATTTATGCAAACAATAGGGTTTTTCTACCACCAAATCATAGGTTTAGAAACCGCCATAAGAATCAATTTGATGGGAAAGTTGAAAATAGAGGCCCTTCCATGATTATGGGCCCAACTCATCGGATTAAGAAATATGAAGATGTTGAATTGAAAGCTTGGCAGGAATTTTTGATGGGGGTGATTCTATTGAAGAACCAGAACAAGTTGTACTTGAAACGTCGGAACAGATGAAAAATAAATCCATATTTTATGAGCTCCCATACTGGAAAGATCTATTAATATCTCACCTATTAGATCATATTCACGTATTCAAATGTTGGGTGTGGAGCCTGATCATCTTCCTGATTCGGATGTATTTGTTTCAGATGGATGTATACCCCAGGAATATTGCACACCCCTCCATGTGGGGGTTCAGAGGAGACCATCCCCCCAGCTGGGGGCTCTTATGGCAGCACCCCTAAAGCTAAAAATAGATGAAAATTTGCCTTCTAAAATATTGTAATTTCATAGTCAAACTGGGTCATTCATTAGGTAGATGATCTAATGGTAGAATTTATGTTAATTTAGCGTTTTTTCCCCTAGAAGGAAACCCTCAGTTTATATGAGGAGATTATATTGCAGTTGTGTATCCATCCCCCCCCCCAAAAAACTAGGGGCTCCGAGGGCAGTGCCCCTGAAGCTAAAAATAGATGAAAATTTGCCTTGTAAAATATTGTAATTTCATAGTCAATTTGGGCATTAATTAAACAAATGATATGACAGTAGAAGTTATGTTAATTTAGGGTTTTTTACCATAGAAGGTAACCCTTGGTTTATATGTTGGAGTTGTATTGTGGTTGTGTATTATTATTCTAAGTGAGAAAGGAAGAGGGATTGTGTGAGAATAAAGAGGAAATTACATCAAATCTACTATATATTGTATTTCTTCATTTTGTTGGATAATATAAAAGGAAAGACTAGTTATTTCTCCGTGGACGTAGCCCAAATTGGGCGAACCGTGTATATCTATGTCTCTATTGTTTTATGCATTTTCTATGTTCATGTTTCCACAATGTTTTATGTGTTCCATTGCGCTATAATATATAATTTTCTAATATTAAAAATGTCCCAAATCAAAAATTTGGACATACAGCAGGCAAAGAGAAGGACACCATGTCTTCGAGGAGAGATATTGCTCTTTCACGTACCAAATTTGATAGAAAACATTTGTGGCCAAATAGGGGAAATGAAAAACATGTCGAAGCTCCATGGATTTTGAAAAATAAAGAGCTGGACCAATTAAGAAATGGCATACCTTCAATAAGGACACCTACTGGCTATGGGTCATCGTTAGATAATGTTTTTACAGTTGATGGACATGTCATAGGATTTAAAACACATGATTTTCATAATTTTATGAAGGTATTATATATCATTATTTAGAATTTATTGGTAACATTGATTAGGTACTAAATATATTCTTATATTCTATTGTGTGACAAAATTATTAATGACCTTTGATATGTTGAAAATAACAACAAGAAATGCTAAATATAGAAGTGCTAAAAATAGCATTGCCATAAATAGCGTTTCGGGATACCTTCCTATTTTAGTTAGTCCCTCAACTAAAATTGAGAAGTAAAATTCGAATTTGTTCTTATCAACTGTTTGATTAATAATTAATTAATTCATCTTGAGTTAATTAGTTGGAGAAAATCAAACATGAAGTCTATGTGAGGACATGCAACAGTTATTCCATTGATTGAGGAATTTATCCTTTAGTTAAAGAGATAAGGATGAGTTGTAATTTGAGTTGTAATTAGTTAGCCAGTTAACTAAGTTAAGTCCAGTTAGATTAGTTCAAATAGTTTGTTGAACTAATTGTGAGTTTAGTTAGTTAATGCATGCATGCATGTACTGTTGCACTTCAGATAACTGAATATTCTCTCATAAATAACTCATGCATGTCAGTTCGGACATAGACCCAATTAAGATCAGATGATGGGATAGTGTACTATCAATTGCAGGAATATTCCATGGAGGATATCTCTTGCATGCATAAGGAATTCTTTCCTTGGAGATTGCATAGTTACTTTTGGGTTTGGTGAGTGTGTGATGAGGCCAATGCACACAGGTGGCAGCATTGGACCCCAAGGATAACTGTGCAAGGAAATAGGAGGCTTGGAGGGTTGAGGGAAGGCATATCTTGTGTCTATTTAGTCTATGAGTTGTATTGTTTGATTGTACTGAGAGAAGGATAGCTTGTGAGCTGACTCTTTCTGTAATATGAACATATTTCCACTTGTATGATAATGCAGAGATCGAGGTTTTTAGCTCAGGCTTTCCCCAGAGTATTCTTCTGTGTTCATGTGTGATTGTTTCTTCTTCATTTGTTATATGTGTTCTATTTGATCTTGCTCAAAATCGATTAAGCTTCCGCAAGTTTGTTTGTAGAAGTAGATCAAGTATTTTGCTTTAGTATATTGCATTATCAGGTGATCTATAGTGGGAATTTCTACATGGTATCAGAGCAAAGGTGATCAAAGCGGAGAATAGTATACAAAGAAGGGAGAAGTTTGAAGTTTAAAGTTCCTAATTATAGAAATCGAGTTCTTATCACATCTCAATTTCACCAATGGCATTCAACGGTTTAAGACTCGAGTATGCCCTTGATCGCAGCTCGCATTATATAGCCTAGAAGGATCGCATCGAAGCATTATTAGAGGACAACAGTCTAAAGGACTTCATTGATCAAGAAGTCCCCAAGCCAAGAGTAGGTAATGCTACAGAATTGGCGGAATGGAAGAAACGTATGGCTAGAGCAAGGAGAATCCTCCTGGAGGGAGTTCAAGACCACATTGTCTCGAGCCTCCATGGGAAGGAGACACCATTTTCGATGTGGAAAACATTGAAAGATCTATATCAGAACAACAGCGATCATAGGAAGCCGCCGCTGAAAGACAAGCTTCAGAAAATCAAGTGTGAAAAGGGTGACACGATCTCTATATATCTGAACAAGCTCACCACCTACAAAGATGAGCTTGGAAGTGTAGGGATCATGACAGCCAATGATGACATGGTGAGTCTTGCACTCCTCAGTCTTCCTAAGAGCTGGCATAGCTACCAAGACTTAGTTAATGGAAGAGAGAAAATGCCAGGTTGGGAATGACTTTGGTCGGATCTGATGCAGGAGGAGATAAGAAGAAGCATCAGAGATGGATCTTCATCAAAACAAGATGATGAAGAAAATCTAGCCTTAGCGAATAAGGTGAGGAAATGGAAAGGGAAGGCGTCCCATCCCAAATATAGTTCTTTCCATGGTGGGAAGAAGTTTGACAAATCAAAAGTGTGATGCTTTCATTGTCATGAAGTGGGCCATTATGCTACGAATTGTCCACAGAAGAAATCCAAGAAGGGATCCTCGAAGGGATCAGATGGTGAGGCACTGGCCTCATAGTTCGAGTTGGATTTCTCTCTCATTGCATGCATGGTTTCATCCATGGTGGGATGTGTTTGGTCCTAGATAGTGGAGCCTCTTTCCACATGTTTGGCGACAAGAATCTTTTCAACACCCTAGAGGAGAAGGATCTCCAGATGCAGATCGAGATGGGCGATGATGGAAAGTACCGTGTTTCACGTGAAGGTACGGTTGTGTTTTAGAGGGAGCATGGAGCTCCTCTCACCCTAATTGATGTAAAGTATGTACCGGGTCTGAAGAAGAATCTTGTGTCTGTCACTATGCTAGAAGATAAAGGCTATGATGTAGTCTTTAGTAAAGGAAAGGTATTCTTGAGGCATATCGATACTGGACAGACCAAGAAGATTGGGATTCGAGTAAAGAATCTCTACAAGTTGGAGGTAGACAACTATGCTGCACTGAGTTCCAAAGAAGATGTGGTGCAAGGCCAAGATGTTGGCGAGCTATGGCATAGAAGGTTGGGCCACTTGCACCATGGGGCCTTGAAGATCATGCAGCAGATTTCTACTGGACTTCCCAACGGAAAACTGGAGTAGACGGATACATTCAAAGGTTGTACCTTGGGTAAGTATGTGAAATCTTCCTTTCAGGATCGAGACAGTAGAGCTGGAGCAATCCTGGAGCGAGTTCACACAGATGTTTGTGGACCATTCTCTACAACCTCCACCGCTAAAAAAAGGCACTATGTTATTTTTATTGATGATTTTTCTCGTAGATGTTGGATCTACTTTATGCAAAAGAAGCATCAGACCTTCTTGAGGTTTTGTGAATTTAAAGCCTTGGCAAAGAAAGAATCTTGAAAGAAAATAAAAGTCTTGCGTAGTGACAATGGTGGAGAGTATGTCTCCCAACAGTTTAAGGACTTCTGCGTTGTAGAAGGAATTAAACGTGAGTTGACGGCACCCCATAACCCACAGCAGAATGGGGTGGCCGAAAGGAAGAATAGATCGATTGTGGGAGCAGCTCAAGCGATGTTGCATGACCAAAGCCTACCACTTCATTTATGGCTGAGGCATGCAATACAATAGTATACTTGCAAAACAGGAGCCCGCACCTTATACTGGGGATGAAGACACCTATGGAGGCCTTTTCCGGGAAGCGACCAGATGTGAGTCACTTCAAGATCTTTGGATCATCGGTTTATTGCCATGTGACCAAAGATGCCCAGAGGAAGCTAGATCCAACAACTAAGTTGGGGATACTTGTGGGGTACACTGATACACCCCACAACTATCGGGTGTACGTGCCTACTAGTAAGAGGACAGTGGTACACAGAGATCTGAAATTTGACGAGCAGAAAGCCATGCGAGTATCACTTGCGAGGGAGCTCAAGTTGCATGCAAAGGAGGAACTTTCAATTCCTAAGGAGGAGGAGCCTTAGATTGATGCGGAACAACTGCATGTAGAGGATCCAGGAGTGGAGACATCCACTCATGCTGAGCCTTCCAGAGATGGGCGAAAACTCTCAAGGGAAGCTGACAGGTTGATGCTGGATGCATGGGAGAATGTGAGACAACCATCTTCTCAGCGCAAATAGAGGAGGTCACCCGAGCAGTACACTAGGTACATGGCCCTGGTTGGGGAGTGTGTAGAGTCTGAACCTTCTTCATTCGAGGAGGCAATGCGGCAACCAGTCTGGGTTGATGCAATGGTAGAGGAGTACGACTCTATCATTCGGAACAGTGTGTGGGATGTTGTCCCAAGACCTCAGGACAAGTCAATAGTGAGTTCTAGATGGCTTTACAAGGTAAAGCAGGTAGCTGATGGCAATGTTGAGAAATATAAGGCAAGGTTTGTTGCTTGTGGTTTCTCACAGGTCGAGGGGATTGACTACGATGAGACCTTTGCTCATGTAGCAAGGTACTTATCTATCAGATCGATGTTAGCACTATCAACTCAGATGGGTTGGAAGATCCATCAGATGGATGTGAAGACCGCATTCCTCAATGGGAAGATTGAGGAAGAGGTGTACATTGAGCAGTCAGAAGGTTTCGAAACCTTCGATTATGAGTCGCATATGTGTCGACTCAAGAGGGATTTGTATGGGCTGAATCAAGCACTCTGTGCTTGGTACACCAAGATCAACAACTATTTCACCGAGTTGGGTTTCACCAAGAGTGAAGCAGATGTGAACCTTTACCACATCATGGTAGAAGGTAAGCCATTGATCATTGTTCTTTATGTGGATGATCTGATTTTGACAGGTGATGATCAGTTGATCAAGTCTTGCAAGGAAGACCTTGCAAGAGAGTTCGAGATGAAAGACATGGGTCTTATGCACTACTTTCTAGGCATGGAGGTGTGGCAGAAAGATGGGGAAGTATTTGCGTCTCAAGGAAAGTATGCCAATGAGATACACAGGCGCTTTCACATGGAGAAGTGCAAGCCCATGTAGACTCCTCTAGCTCGAAACAGGAGGAAGAAGGATGCTACTTCAAGTGAGGTAGTAGCTGCTATTGTTTATCGGTAGCTTGTGGGTTCACTTATGTATCTAGTGAACACATGACCAGACTTATGCTTTGCGGTGAACCAGCTGAGTAAAGCTATGGTTCAACCTACCAAGCTATTTTGGAAGGCAGCGAAGCATGTGTTGAGATACCTTAGAGGCACATCTCAGTTTGGATTGTGGTACAGACGGATAAGGGGAGTGAAGCTTCAGGGTTTCACAGATGCGGATTGGGCAGAGAGTCCATCAGACCGAAAGAGTACTTCTATAGGAACCTTCAACCTTGGTTCAGCTGCAGTTTCGTGGTACAGCAGGAAACAGAGGCCAATTGCACTTAGATCAGCAGAGGCTTAATACATGGCTGTTAGTCAGGCTGCATGTGAGGCCATTTGGATGCAGAAAATTCTAGTGGGATTGTTTGGTCAGAGAATGGATCCAACTATGATCTAATGTGATAATCAGAGTTGTATCAAACTCTCTGAGAATCCAGTTTTTCATGACAGGTCCAAGCACATTGATATCTGATATCACCATCTTCAAGACTGTGTGGTCAAGAGGATCATGTTGTTGTTGTATGTTTCGACCGAGGAACATGATGCAGATATGTTGACTAAGGCATTGTCAAAATTCAAGTTCGAGTTCTATAGAGACATGATTGGGGTTACTGATAATCCCTTGCTTGTTGAGAGGGAGTGTTGAAAATAGAAACAAGAAATGATAAATATAGAAGTGCTAAAAATAGCATTGCCATAAATAGCATTTCGGGATACCTTCTTATTTTAGTTAGTCCCTGAACTAAAATTGAGAAGTAAAATTCGAATTTGTTCTTAGTAGCTGTTTGATTAATAATTAAGTAATTCATCTTGAGTTAATTAGTTGGATAAAATCAAACATGAAGTCTATGTGAGGACATGCAACAGTTATCCCATTGATTGAGGAATTTATCCCTTAGTTAAAGAGATAAGGATGAGTTGTAATTTGAGTTGTAATTAGTTAGCTCAGTTAACTGAGTTAAGTCCAGTTAGATTAGTTCAAATAGTTTGTTGAACTAATTGTGAGTTCAGTTAGTTAATGCACGCATGCATGTAACTATTGCACTTCGGATAACTGAATATTCCTCATAAATAACTCATGCATGTCAGTTCAGATAGAGATCCAATTGAGGTCAGATGATGGGACAATGTACTATCAATTGCAGGAATATTCCATGGAGGATATCTCTTGCATGCAGAAGGAATTCTTTCCTTGGAGATTGCGTTGTTACTTTTGGGTTTGGTGAGTGTGTGATGAGGCCAATTCACACAGGTGGTAGCATTGGACCCCAAGGATAACTGCGGAAGGAAATAGGAGGCTTAGAGGGCTGAGGGAAGGCATATCTTGTGTCTATTCAGTCTGTGAGCTGTATTTTTCGATTGTACTGAGAGCAGGATAGCTTGTGAGCTGATTCTTTGTGTAATCTAAACATATTTCCCCTTGTATGATAATACAGAGATCGAGGTTTTTAGCTAAGGCTTTCCCCAAAGTATTCTTTTGTGTTCATGTGTGATTGTTTCTTCTTCATCTGCTATATGTGTTCTATTTGATCTTGCTCAAAATCGATTACGCTTCCGCAAGTTTGTTTTTAAAAGTAGATCAAGTATTTTGCTTTAGTATATTGCATTATCAGGTGATCTACAGTGGGAATTTCTACATGATAAATGTATTTAACAACATATCATGCCATTGACAATTAGGGGGGATTCATGTCTTACAATTGACTTGAGGAATGCCATAAGTCAATTGTCAACATTTGCAAGGTATGTGGTATGGAATGTTCATGTGTGAGAGACATGGAGATATTGTATTGCATTTAATTTTTGCCGAAAGGTTCATACTAATTTACTATTCTTATATTAGTTGGACATCCAAGGAGATCCACAAATATGAAGTGCCAACATAGAAGAAGGAAATTGCAGAAATTGTATGTGTATTTGAGAAGGAGCACCATACAAATTTCATGGACCTACAAGTCCATTTATTTATACACCTAATTGATGACATTGAATTGGCGGGTGTCGTATCAATGAGGTGGATGTTTTTCTTTGAGAGGTATATGAAAATTATAAAAAGATATGTCCAACAAAAGGCACATCCATAAGATTGCATGGTTGATGGGTATGTATTGAATGAAGCATTTTTCTTCCTATTTGAATTCCTTGGTAAGGATTTCGAAGATGGGCCACACTTCTAGGATGAAGAAGGAGAATAGGATATTGTTGATGGAGAAAAACCCACAATATAATGGCGTTGAAGTAGAAATTAGTAAGTAAATTCGTGATCAGTGTGGTTGTTTTCCTTGCAATCATTAATTTGCTTTGTAATTTACTTGTCAAATTAACAACATGGCATTTGGAGTTTGAAATAAACATGTTGACATGTAATAGGTGTAGACAAAAATGTTATACTCGACAAGTTCATTCATTACCACGTGGACTTTATGAACAAATGGATTGATTTGTATGATAAAAGAGAGAGAAAACTGTCAGAAGTGAGGAGAAATTTTAAGAGATCCAACCCAAGGAATAACCCATTTCCTATTGATCTGCAAGGGGAATGGGGCAAAGATTGCACACTAGAATGGGTTACTAAAAGATTCAAAATCAAATAGAAGATGCAGGTATAGATTCAAACATAACAAAAGATGAAATCAACATGTCTAGAGGATGTGAAAGAAAGGTACAGTTGGAATTTTACAGAATGTTGTTTCCTTACAGTTTTGACACTATTAATTATTTTAATATTCATCATTATATTTGTTTTAACTGAAATAAATGGTCTTTCACAGGCAAGGAAATATCCAGCAATGTGGGCATATGGTCAACATTATCGTGTAGAATGTGTAGATGTAAAGAGATGATCCTTTGATTGTGGCATCATGGTTGACTTCAAGCAATCCAGTCGATCAAGCTCAAAAGATAAGAATATTATTGAAGGGAATCTATAATATGTTGGGAAAATGCAAGAAATTATTGAGTTGGATTACCGATCTTTTAAATGTTGTATTTTTTAGTGTAGATGGTATGAAGCATTTGAGAGGACACAAAGACATGATACCTATAGTGGATTGTTTTCTACATATTCCTCAAAGTTCCTACTAGAGGATAAGGAGCCTTATGTCTCATTGTGAGCAAGTATTTCGTTAACTCAAAGAAGAAGCGGTAGTGATCAATATTCTATTAAAGCATTGTTTATTGCGAATATATCCATGTGTTTATTAATCAATAATTTTTTTATAACAAACGTCTAATATATGTATGTACTCGTTTATGTGCAAGTATTTATATATGAAGATAGTTTACACCCAAAATACATATTTTTCATACATTATGATCCAAGTTTAAGGCATGTATTTGATTATGAATTAGTGGATACTAAACAAAACAATGATGACCAAAAAAATGAGAGAGAGGGATTAGATAACATCGAATAAATTAACATCCATGATGATGTCGAAGATGGTTATGTTCAAGCACAAGAAAACAACAATACAGAGTTAGATGATGTTATGGAAGACAACAATATGGATGGTATAGAAAATGGTGATCCAAATACATCTGGTAACAATATGGATGGTCCATAGTCATATTTCAATGATGATGAAGATGATGCAAGTCAATATGAGGATGATGATAATATTAACTACTTGAAATATTACATGAACACTGACAATGGTACATTGGATGACATTGTTGTAGACAATGATGTTAATGATCAAAAATTAAAAATTTTCAAAATTATTTGGAATCCATGTTTAAAAAGTGATGATTCTTATGGCCTAAACTTTTAAATGTTTCAGTATTATTTTTGTCAACACAAATTACCTATTGTAATATCATTAAAGTGTTAAGATATGATATGAATTGTGGGCAGAAAAAAATTTCGATTACTTGAATGCACGTATCTCACAATGCACGTATCTCATTAATACATAAAAGTTAATAAAATATTAATGCACGTATCTCACAATGATTTGAATAAGCAATTTTGTTAGCTTCATTATTCTTATATTGTTTGCATTTTAATGTTGGCCAATCGTCTCTTACATTTAATTATCGGTCCAGGTGGGCTTTAATTTTTACAAGAGTGTCACGCAAAGTATATGCTAAGGCAAATGATGACTAGCATAAAATAATCTCAAGCAAAAGTTGTTGCACACACACTCTCAACAATCAACAAAGTTGCTACACACTCCATATAGATTCAATGCGAAGAAATACTGCAAATAAGCTACTTTGTCATTTAACCACTCTCCCAACACTCCTAAAACCATCACTCATTCAATCTGCGCACATAAAAGGAAGTGTAATCCAAATTATAACAACAAAGAAAATAATTCACTGCCACGCTAAATTGAGGGATTGGTCCACGACTTAAGTTGTCACACCATCCAAATCTTACTATAATTAATTAAATTACACACATAAGTAACTATAACAACAACAGTAACAACAATCACATAAATAAGAAATATTTACGCAATCTATCATTCAACCACTCTCATAAAACTCCTAAAAACCATCACTCATTCAATCTCCACACATAAAAGGAAGTGCAATCCAAACTACGACAACAAAGTAAATAATTCACAGCCATGCTAAACTGGGGGACCAATCCAGGACTAAGTTGTCACACCATCCAAATATTACTGAAATTAATTAAATTACACACAAAATTAACTGTAATAGCAACAATAACAACAATCACATAACTGAGAAATATTTATGCAATTTGTCATTCAACCACTCTCATAACACTCTTGAAAACCATCACTCATTCAATATGCACACATAAAAGGAAGTGTAATCCAAACTGTAACAGCAAAGCAAATAATTCACTACTACACTAAACTAAGGGACCTATCCAGGACTTACATTGTCACACCATCCAAAGCTTACTACAATTAATTAAATTTCACACAAAATTAATTGTTACAACAATAGTAATAACAATCACATAATTGAGAAATATTTATGCAATATGTCATTCAACCACTCTCACAGCACTCTTGAAAAACACCACTCATTAAATCTGCACAAATAAAAGGAAATGTAGTCCAAACTGTAACAGTAAATTAAATAATTCACTGCCACACTAAACTGAGAGACCGATCATACACTTAAGTTATCACACCGTCCAAAGCTTAGTACAATTAATTAAATTACACATAGAATTAATTGTAGCAACAGTACTAACAATAATCACATGACTGCGAAATATTTATGCAATTAAGTATTCCACTCTAAGTAACCAGTGATCCTTGCTAAGAAGGAAGGCCCTTCCTCCTCAGCAGGGGCTACTGCACTAAAAAGCACACAAACTACTGAGAGGAAATTATTGAACCATAAAGTTGAGATTTGCATTAATAAAAGTATCAGGATTACAGAGCTCTGGTGTTTCTCCTTTCCAATTATATTCTCCAATTTTTCGCTCTAGCCCACGCGAGCAAATAGTCTTCTCTTTTATAGATCTTAATTACAATGAGAAGATTATCATGAGTATCTTTCGATTCTCGTGTGACTTAAAATAAAATGATATCTTAACAATTACACAACAATTTACATAGAGGGGGTAAAACTATAACAATTTCCTTTGATTGCAAATAGAGTTACAAAAGATCTCAACCAAATGATCTGGATGCTCCACAAATATCTCCAAGTGATGAGTTGTTTCTTTTGACTTTGGCGTGCTCTTAGATCCATTCTGATTAGGAAATGAAACATGTGCTTAAGCAACTATATGTGTAACAACAACAACTCTTAGAACCTTAGTTAATCCAAACCGTAAAAGAACATAAATGTAATCATGTAACAATAAGCTTCGACAAGCCATCCAAACCTAAAACAACCCATACATTAGTTTTATGATAAAAATCAGACTAAGAGAGTAGTTCTAATGTTAAATAATATAACTAGAATTGGACTAAGAAAGTGACAAGTGAAAAAGGACATACTTAGGTGAATGAGGGTTGTTATAGTAAAAATATATGGTCCTATTGGTCAAAAAGGGATAAAAGAATAGGAAAATAAGTGGGAAAAATATGGCAATTCTATGACCCAACATCTCCCCCTAGCTTAAGCTTGTGCATATCCTCATGCAAACTTATGTCATTGATGCCTAACATGCTTAAAGTGAAGTTGTGTGAGGTTGTAAGTTCCTGCCATGTCTTCACATCTGACCCTATATCCTTGGGAAATAACCAATTCTACCTCCAAAATATTATCAATAATACTATATGGATGCTAACACTGATAAGTGGGTAATCAAATAAGAGGGAACTTGGATCTAAGTTCTATCCAACCTGCACCACTCCTCTTAATACAGTCAACATACTGATGAACTCTAGAAAGTGCTTGCTCAAAATTCTGATAACAATAAGGGTCTCCCTTCTTCAATTCTTGTCGAGAAAGATCCCATATCAACTTGATTCATTATAAGGCACCAATTCTCAATTCTTGTATATTTCTTTGGCATCTTCGTGGAACTTATTCTTGATGGTCCATCAACAGTGTCTTAGTGGATGGGAACTGCCATATTTTATTGTATTTGTGTGCAACAACTTCAATTGAACTAGGTTCTCTTGTAATAAACAATTATACCCATTCTTCATTAGTTGTTACAGTATCATGGGCAACTTTCCAAGCTCTCTAATTTTGCATAAAAGAAAAAACAACCCTGAGTTGCACATCTCCCACATTGTGTGTTAGATTGAACGATTGTTCCCCAAAGCAAGAGAGATCGTGCAGGTACAACTCGCACAACAAACGATGTTCTGAGAAATTAGCACCTTGAAATGTTTCCAAGAAGTCTTGTATCTGCATTGTCTTATATGGTCACTTTTCCTTCAGGGTTGTTAATTGGAAGAGATAATGTTTTTTCTTGCAAATATAAACGATAAAAGGAGAAGGAATACTACAACATAATAAGCCATTAATGAGCTCTTTTTCTTGTTGTAACAACTTAATCTCTCTTTGCAGTTCCTTCACTTATTTCATTACTTGATTCCTATCTTTCTAAATTTTCACAAATTCTTCAATTCTAAATTTTTCAGCCCACTCCTTCTTAAGATCATTGACCATTTCCTCGTGCTTCTTTATGAATATAACTGCGTCTTTGGGAAAGAGTCCTAATTTCTCCCATTGCTCTACTACCCTCAACAAATCTTCAAATTTAATGTGATTTGTTCTAGATGTTGTTTGAACATCCACCTTCTGATCACTTTTCTCCCCCTGTTGCTCTATCTCAACTACTGGTTCTTGTGGTACAATAGTCTTTTTATTTTCAGTTTTTTTTTTTTTGCACGAGAAAAAGCTTAATTTTATTAGTGAAAACAAAATTACATGTTGCATTTGCTGAGAATACATTGCATCATCAAGTTTATGACTGATGATCATCAGAAAATAAGAGAACTCAAACTAATATACATTAAGGATAAAATTTAGGCTTTTCTCCCTTTCTTTTTCTCTACCTTACGCCATTCCCCAAGAGACAACACCAAAGAGACAAGTGAAATTTGATTTCCAGCTTCAGGTCTTGCATTGTCCTTGTATGAATCTGAATTGTTTGATGAATGTATACACTTGTATCCACTCATATCCATTGCTTCTGGTATGTTTGTTGGTTGTATCGAATCGTTCTATGATTCATTAGGGTCTTGTGTGGATACCCCCTATGTTTCTGGTACCTGTGTTTTCTGATTGTTTCCCATGTGTGTGCGTTTGACCCCAGCTTCGTCCTCCTCCTCTTCTAGCTTAGGTCAGGTGAAGTGCCAACCTTTGGTCTATTTCCCATTCTTCTTTCTTATGGTGTCTTTCTTGGCTTCCAAACACATATTTTGAAGATGGCCCTATTTTCCTATAGTTTCTACATCTAAAAGTTGTGTTCTCATAATCTAAAAGTTGTGTCCAATTACGATGTTTGTGGATGAGTTGTATGTGATCCAGTAAGCCTTTGTTGAGATCTACTTCCACACATATACGTGTGTATGTGTAGATCCTTTCCTCCAATCTTTGGGTATCTGTCTTGATATATTTCCCAATGATGTTTCCACTACCTTCTAGAACACGTTCGTCCCATAACTGGAGATGGAGGTTGTGCAGCCGGACCCAAACTGACATACTGGAAACAACCATGGTGTTTGCATCAAATTCAGGGAACCAAGGTGTGATGAAAAGACCTGTTGATCCCCAGAACCATGGGCCATCATGTAGGATGATGTCTCTTGCTTCCGATGATGGGAACTTTACAATAAAGAAACCTTTGGAGCAAAGGTGTATTTCACAATGTAATGACCAGTTGGTCAAAACCCAATGATATAGCTCAACTGGTTTTGGCCAGAAATAGTTGAAACGACATATAATGGCTTGTGATTCAAATGTAGCACAATGCTCATCTGTTTTTGGGCTGTCTATAGTTAGTTCTGGAGTGAAGTTCAGTTGCTCCACTATGTATGGGTTAGGGGTAGCACCTATAGGTTTTGTTGGTTCAGAAACTGTGCTTTTTCCCCCTTGAAGGATGTTCTTGAAGGAGAGACCTCCATTAATATGCTTATGTTTTGTTTCTGTTCTCTTCGAAGTATTGTTTCCATAACGTCCTCCTGCATTATTAATTTTACTGGAGGCTGCAGCACCCCCTCTTAGTCTCAGATTTAGGATTATGGAGGATGTTGATAGTATATGATAATCCTACAATGAATGGTTATCCTGTAATGTTCTGCCCCCAAATATCAGATTCTGCATATGAGCAGGGTATCTAACATTATGCGAGATGATGTGTTTCAGTTGAATCATGTTGTCTGTATTATTTACCCAAATTAGTAAAGAAATGCTAGCCGGGGTTTTTAAAAATATTTGAAAGCGAAGAGGATTTACCAGGTTCCGGAAGACAAGGTCCCTTTTGTTTTCGAGGGGCTGCACTGATACAAATATTCCATTTCGCACAATACTCTGTTTGGCATGGTAGATGGCGCAAGTCGAGACAGGGGCCACCCCATCCGAGCCACATCGCAACTCTTGTGCCGGTACAGACTCGGGAGATAGGTTGATGGAGTATAGATCTAGTCACATAGGGAATTTTTCCTGTATTCCTTCAGATCCAATAATTTATGAGCCTGGAGTATTTAGTACCGATGTTCTTGAATCTAAATTTGTGTCATAGGGTTGGTTTAGTCGTGTAAGATATCTCGCCTCCTCCTTATTGCCTAATAATTTGTCTATCTTCATCTCTGTGCGGCTCGAAGGTTGTCCTCTCGAGTATTCAGTGCCAGGAGCATTACAAAGACCGTGTAAGGGTTATGAGATGCAGAGGGGCTTTAAGACCCAGTCCTATGGGGAAATTGTTGTCACCCCCTTCCACAGAGATAGTAAATGCAGCCGTGATATATCTATCCATGCTGTCCTATTCAATCGATCCATGCGGGAAAAGCCATCTTTGGTGGTCTTAAGCAGTAAGAGGAAATGCATACGATAGACCGGATTTGACCTTGTTGCCCCTTGGATGTATTCTGCCACATGGATAAGGGCTCCATTTCCTGTACATTCGAGTTCCCCTACGAACCAATGTCCGAGTTTTTCACGCCAGTTTGGTATTTCAATATGTGCCCAGCTAAATGCCAAATTCCTCCAGTGACCAGATTTCTCGGATCCTTGGGTGCCATTCGAGCCATCCAAGGGGCAGTTCTTGGAGGTCAATCCAAACCTCACTTGTCCACACAGAGAAACCCTAGCTCCGTTTAGCTCCATTTCTTCAGGTCGGGTCCATTTTTTAGTTTGTTTTGTTTAAACTGTTGGTTCTTATGTAAAAACAACATTGAAGACAGGTTCTTGTGGATTAGAAAAACTGCTTTTCTTCTTCCTGCTCTACTTCGACTACTAGTTATTGTGTAACAAAAATGTCATCAAAAGGTTCTTATGGAATAATAGGTGGAAATCCTTTGCTTTTTCCCCCACTTGTAGTCCAACAGAAACAGTAACAGTCTCCATGATTTCAACCTCCTCAAATATTTCTTGGCAACCCTTACAAAGTTTTTCCAAGGTAGTAGATGATGCCATTTCTATAGCCTCTACAAACATATCCAATCCAGTTTCATTCTTCAAAATAATTTATTCTTTAAACAAGGCAAATTGTTTCTTTAAATCCTCATTTTCCTTTCTTAGATTTTCAATTTGAACGAGAAGGTCAATTTTCGTCTTACCTAGTGAGTAACAACCTCTTGTTCTTTTGTTTGTTCTTTTGTCGTTGGTCCTTCTATATCATGTTTTTCCTCTAGTACTTGTTTAGGATTTGGTGTAACAGTTAGGATTTTAAATGTAGAGGGGCCTTCTTCTATAGAATTCTCCTACTTTTCTTTTTCTTGTTGCTCCTCAAACCCATCAGGTCTAGTTGTATCAACACATTCCCCCTTAGTTGTAGCAGTAGGTTTTTGAGTCTCTTCTTGTATAACAACTACTCACACCCTTTTCCTAGGGTTTATTCCACCAATTGGTCTTTTCAATTTCCTTTTCTGCTCTTTTACCTTTTTTAATATTCCTCTAGTCCCTTCAGGGGTCTTCACTTCCTCAACTCCAGTTTCAGGCACAACTATTATTCTAGCATTTTTTTTCCTCTAATACTTCCTCTATAATCAGGCACCCACCTCGTCTTTCCTCTGATGATTGCTAGACATGACCTGATCTGATTTAGAATATTAGTTTGCAGTGCTAAGATCTTCCTAAGAATATAAACAAAATGCTTTCATTGTGCTTAAGGATTCATCATTTTTTGCAAGTAAAATGAAGAGTTTTTATGTTAATTTTATGAGCAATTTAAGATAACCAAGAAACTGAACAGCAACATAAACACGTACAGAACATCATAAAAAACAAATTAAAACATGCACATGATAAAGGAGTTCACCCCTCTTGGGCTACGTCTCCTTGGTCCAGCTTCCAATGGCTTGGGCCTCTCTATTATGCTAAAAAATGTAAAAATGTGTGTTTACAATGCTAAAATGCTTCTGAAACCTACTCCAATGAGTCCAACATCCTCAAAAATGACTATCTAGCCTCTTTTTGCATCCAATTTGGTTGAAAAATGAAGAAGTTATGACTTCCCCTTGTTTTCCCACTATTCATTCCACAAATTTCTCCAAATCCAACAGGAACCCACAGTTTAGATCCTAAAATCCGCTAACTAGGCGAAAATTTTACCGCGCAGCAGGTCATAATTTTTCGGCACCGACTGTTTTATCGCAAATCGCAATCGGCAGAGTCTTGCGGGCTTATGGTCTGTGAACAACGCAGGTGATTGTGATATCGGTGGACCGGGCGGGACAATAAACTATAGCCTATAACCCTATCGCATTTGGGATATCGCAATCAGACGAAAAAACCCATCGGTCTTACACATATGCAAGACCTTTCCACCATGTTGTGATTTGTGATTTTGATATCGCATCACAACCCAAACCTGTTGGGGTCGATTCTGTAATGCCGATCCACTTCCCTGTTGCGATGTGCGAGATGTGATTTATCGCATTGCAACCCTAATCTTACCGAGGGCTGATTCTGTGACACCTCCGTTCACCGATATGGGATTTTGCAAAATGCGGGAACCAATGGTGGCCTGCCACTTGGCACCTCCCGATTCGTTGATGGAGTCTACCACGTCATCCAATCTTGCCATGTGAGCATGTCAAACCTGAACTTTGACTTGCTATAAATTTTGCATACAAGCTCGGATTTGAGTGTCGCTCGCACCGTTGGAATTATAATGACGAGCTCTTCGATCTGAAGCTAAGTTTAATAAGATTCTGACACTATTATTTTTTAGCCTAATTTTGAGCACCTGATCACTCCTCCCCACTGGAAGTATTTTGAACCCAAAAAATTCACTTTCAATTGACTAGGAGGTGAGGGTACAATTCCCTCACCTTTCTAATCTTGATCCATTGATCATTGAATTGGAACTTATGATCTCAACGATTCTTGTCGTGCCTTTCTATGTACTTGCCTTTAACCTTTTCAAGTTGTTCTTGCATTGTTTGATCTACCATTTGGAGTCATTCAATGAACTCTTTGGCCTTGTCCATGTTACTATCAGTGGCAACATCCTTCTTATCAATATGATACAATACATTATGATGCAAATGGTAAACAAATTCCTCCACTTGATTCCTTTGACTCAAGCTTGAATATACATCTTGAAAATATGTATTTTTCTGAACATAACTTTCATGTAAAACAAAATGATGTTTGATGAAAGTAGTTATGCAAACTATACGTCTAGAAAGTACATCAACAAACTTATCGCTTATACCTTTCTTATACCTTTTGAACGAATGGAATAGTAGAAGAAAACACATCTAATGGAAGTGCCTTTGTTGCTGCAACTTAAACACTTTATCATTGAAAATTTCTGAATGGCAAGAAATGAGCTTACCATATTGCAAAAAGACTGTGCCCATGGCATCATCACATACAACAACCTGAAACTTAAATGACTATCTCAAGTCTGGAAAAGCAAGTATTGGAGCTATACTAATCTTTTGTTTTAAAGCATCAAATGCCTCTCGTTGTTTGCCTCCCTATTGGAATACCTTTTTCACAACTACCAATGAATGGAAATGAACTACAATAGAAGAAAAAGTAACAAAATTTCTCCTCCAACATTTGGCTGCTCCCAAAAAACCTCTTATCCAAATGACTATCTTGAGCCTATCTGTGTAAATTGCGAGAAGAGCGAAGGCATCTGCGACTTCACGGGTATGTATGATTCTTTCACTTGTGTCTGCAAGAATGGAGTCAATACCACAACAGACTATTACGACATCAATCTTGGAGAGGTATAACTTCAGCTCGCCTTCTCCACGTCCCACGCAGACTGCCAAAGGGCCCTTCCGAGCCTGAACACGCTTGGAAGAACCCATTTCACGACTCAAGTACATCAAAGAAGTTTTATCCAACGTATACTTTGACATCTTCATAAACAAATGTTCTTGACATACGACATCAAGTATTTTTTTCTCACACATGACATGTTCATAATGAGATTTTCTAAAAATGGAAATGTCATCCAAATATACTATCCTATTTGGAAATCGATTCAACACATATTTCTTCATATGCGTAAAAGTAGTAGAAGCATGCAAAGACCAAAAAGAATAACAAGCCATTCAAACAAACCTTGCTTGGTTTCAAATGTCGTCTTCCTTATATCTCCTTCAACAACTCTACTTTGATGAAAACCACTTCTTGAATCCCATTCAAGGAAATTCTCACCATTCTTCTCGGGCACCGAAAATAGGGGTGCACCACACAGTAAAGGAGTAGGCTGAATGATCCTTTTATTCAACAATCCCTGGATTTGCGTCTTAATTTCTGTGCTTTCCATCATTAACATCCTATACATGCCAATGTTAGGAAGAAGACACTTTTGCTGCAACAGTAACTGAGGTTGGATTCCCCTCTTGGGAAGTAATCCCTTTGATTCCTGAAGCATTTCATCAGATTGATTAACAACGCCAACCAAATAAGTATTTCAAATTCGAATTAAAACCATCAAATGCTTCATAATCAATATCATTCTCGGGTTTGATCATGAGAAGCATAAAATTCTTGCTCGAATTCACCAGTATTTTCATCTGCCCTGCATTAACAAGCGAAAGATTTTTTTTCTTGCTGTGAGCTCTCACAATATATTCTACTACATTTTTTAATATGTGATATTTGTTCATGTCGATGGAAAATAGTTTTTATGTCATAAAGGTACGGACTGCCCAAAACGATGCCACAAATATCTAACGGCACAACGTTAAGCTCCACTTCATCTATGAATTTTGCAATGATTGTGAATTTCAGTTTACACTTTCTCGTAACCTGCAATTGCACATTGTCACATACCCATCCAAGTGGATACAATTTATGATGTGTAACATTTTCCAAATTTAAACTTTTGACAATGTTTTCTGAGATAAGATTGGCTTGAGGGCCACTATCAAACAACATATCAATCTTGTTATGTTTTGAGATCACCCTTATGTGAAACAATTCTATTCTCCTCTTTTCATTTGGAGTTTCATTATGTGAGTTTGAAGAACTACTGTTGGAAATGGATTGCTTTCCTTGAAACCCCATGGTTGTGATTTTTGTTTCATCACCCGATTCAGATCCCAAATCCTCTTCTTGAGTGATTGCAACTATCTTTTGTTTTCCTTTGTTGTTGAATTTCTTTGGTTTCATTTCGAGATGAAGCTTCCAATAATGAGATTCATCGTGACCCTCTCTCGAACAATGTTTACATATTGTTTTCTCTCCTTCCTTTTTAACGGATGCATCTTTCTTTCCCTTGAAACACTTTTCTTTCTCTTTCCCCTTAAACGGATTTTTACTACCTTCTTCTAGGGAGATGAGTGGCTTGCACACACACATAATCTAGATTATTGGGATTAAACATCAAGATACTATGCTTAAGGTAACTGTTTAAACCCCTTATGTACTTTAGCAAAGTTTCATGTGACTACAAATATACACTTAACATCAAAGACCTTTTTCTGAATTCTTGGGTGTAATCTTTCACATTTTGACCTTTTAGCTATCTAAAGTTTTGCCAACTCATGATGGCTTTCTGCATATAAGTTAGAGGGTAGAATTTTCTTTTGATTGCAGCAATGAAATCATTCCAAGAAATAGATACCTTACCATGTTTTTTAATCTCCTCTTAGGTCTTTCATTCCCACCATACTAGTGTTGCACCCTCCATTCTCAAGGAAGCTAACTGAATCTTTATGTCATCCTCTTGAATGTTTTGAATCATGCAATAGACCTGCAACTGACGAATCCAATTATCAAGCTTCTCTGCATTCACTTCACCATTATACATGGGCAACTTGAATTTAACATCAAGTTAAAAAAAAAAAAAAAGGTGATTTACCAGTTCCTTTTGAAGAATGATAATGAGTATGAGTAAGTGTTGTATTAGTGGAAGAGTGTGAAGATGCTTGTGAAGAAGAAGATTAAGAAGATGGTGGAGGGGGAGGAGGTTCGTCTCCATTCCCATTACCTCATTTTCCCTTACCTCCTCCTAAAGAGCCTTCTCCTTTGGGAGGTTTGGAACTTTCCCCTTGCAACCTGTTATTCCTCTCTTCATAGAGGACCTTCACCATCTTTGTCATATCAAAGAAAGCCTTTCTGAAGGTCTTCTCATCTTCTGTCATGTTTGTAGGTTCTCCTTTATAAGACATGATCTTCGGAGTCTCAACTACATCTTGAGGTTGAATTGGTATTGGAGATTGTGACAACCTTGCTCTTCTTCCCCTTAACCCAACATCAGGGCTTCCAACTATTGGGTGTGGTTTTTTTACCTATTTTATGCACATTCCTTCCCCAATTTTGACCCTTCTGTCCTCCAGGCCTATGAATTTACTTGACCAATTCCCCTGTTTTCTCACCTATATAACCTATTCTATTGTTGTGTTACTTTGTTGTATTTTACTGAGTAATGCGATGCTTTATTCATTTTTGTGGCTAAGTGGGAGAGTATTGAAGAAGTATTTTGGGAAGCTCTTCTTCTTTTCAGGTGATGGCTCGCGAGAACAAAGCTATGAAGTAGACATGCAACGTGGATTAACTAGAGAGAAGGGTAGAACAGTTCGTTGTTACAGATTGGATGTTGTTACAGGTTGTTGTTTCACATTGGATGTTGTTACAGTTTGATGTTACAGTTTGTTGTTACATATTGGATGTTGTTACACTACACATTGATACAAGAATCCAATGTTGCGCCAAAAGTGATGTCGCCAGCGATGCCATGACATCTCGAACCATTATTCACTCGATGATGTTGTGCCGAAGTTGGCAAATGTGAGTACTATTCCACATAACGGCTATCGACAGTACGGATTGTTTATTTTGGAAGCAACAAACCCAAGCAGTTGCAATCCTAACTACTGTATATTTGTATTTAGAAATAGGTTGTAACTACTTTTATTTTTTATCAACATGAGATTCTCATGATTGATCTGTTTCTAATTTCGGGATGTAATAACTATAAAGGAACTCAATTTTTCATGTACAGGGACACGACATGTAGAAAAGTATTGTTACTCTGCTTCTGCAATTCTTAGTTTATTTTTAATATTAATCAACACAGTGGTGTTGTTACTGCTCTTCAGCTGATTTGTTAATTACTTTTGTGTTACTCCTGTGCCCTGCTGAGGAGGAAGGGCCCTCCTCTTTGGTAGGGATTGCAGTGATAGAGGTAGTGTACATTCTAGTTTAGCTAATTGATTTATGGTTTCTCATTGTTGTTGTACAAATCGTGGATTACATTCGTTGTTGTTTCTATTTATATTATGTTGTTACACTAAGTTAATCAACAAAATGGTAGTAACCAGCTGGAATAGATATTAGTTCCTGTGTGGCGCGCCTTTACTTTGATAGTTGCGAAGTGTGATTAATTTTGTAGAGTGTTTTTAAGTCTACATGAATAATTTGATTCAACAATTTGGTTCAGCGACACCTTTTACTGTTTTCTGCATTTTCTTATTCTTGTATGTGGTGTATTGGCACAGAAAACGCAAACTCCATTGAAACAGAAAGACCTACCCTGGGTTGAAAATAAATGTTGCAGTCTCGGTCAATTAGGGTTGATTAAAGAAACACTACACCAACCAACTTTCCTTCACCTCTTTTTGAGTTTTAACCTTGTAAGCATGACATAAACTTGCAAACAATTAAATCCTTCTTTCACAAAGAAAAACATAGTGCTTTAATACTAAATTGATCTTATTTAGAATATTAGTTTGTAGTGTTAAGATCTTCCTCAAATTATAAACAAAATGCTTTCATTGTGCTTAAGGATTCATCAATTTTGCAAGTAAAATGAAGAGTTTTTATGTTAATTTTATGAGAAATTTAATATAAACCAGAAACTGAAATACAACATAAACATGTATAGAACATCATCAAAAACTAATTACAACAAGCACATGATAAAGGAGTTAACCCCTCCTAGGCTACGTCTCCTTGGTCCAGCTTCCAATGGCATGGGCCTCTCTATTATGCTAAAAAGTGTAAAAGTATATGTTTACAATGCTCAAATGCTTATGAAACCTGCTCCAATGAGTCTAAAATCCTCAAAAATGACTATCTAGCCTCTTTTTGCATCCAATTTGGTGGAAAACTGAAGAAGTCATGACTTCCCCTTGTTTTCCCACTATTTGTTCCACAAATTGTTCCAAATCCAACAAGAACCCACAGTTTAGCTCTGAAAATCCGCTAACTCGGCAAAAATTTCATCGCACAGTGGACCATAATTTGCTAGCACTGACTGTCTTATCACAAATCACAATCGGCAGAGTCCTGTGGGCTTATGGTTTATGAACAAGGCAGGCGATTGTGCGATTACCATTAACTCTTCTATATGTGTCTCCTTTCGTCATGAACATGACGTAGGGGTTGTTCTAATGGAACTCCACCTCTTAGGGTTTTGTCGACCAGTCATAGGAGGTGTATTAACCCTACTCTGCTTAGAGGTTATGGTTGTCTTTCTCCTGGAGTATGTAGTAGTTCCAACAATAGGTGTTGTTTCAATGTTAGGTGTTGCTTCAGTACTTGGTGTTGTTCAGCATTAGGTTTTGCTTCAATACTTGGTGTTGTTTTAGGGCTGGGTGTTGCTTCAACACTCTCTTCATGCTCCTCATTCGCACCAACACAAGGTCTCATTATCAAACCATGCCACAAGCTCCCTTGTCTTTGTAATGAATGCATGATGATTAATTTAATGAGTGCATTGTTAGTGAGGCAAGTTTTTGGATATTTTGTCCATATCACAACCTTTTCCATGTGTTGTAATGACTTCAGCAAGTAGTATGGTAAATTAATCAATCGCCTCATCCTCAAGTGTTCTAGTGATTGAAAGTGATAATTGATAATAATCCCAAAATGGCCCTCATAGGTAATGAATTTTTGGATGAAGAGGTATACATCATCCCAACGGTGAGGAAGAGATGTTCTATCAAAACCCCTACCCTTTGGCCTCATTCTCCTGTCCTAGGCATCCCTGTCACTTTTGCGATAACTTCTTATGTAACAACAATTATGAATCCCCTAACCACAAAGTATTGTTAAAATAAGGGTTGGGCAAATTCTAAAGCGACCAATTCACTAAACCCCTGTAATTTTTCAAAATAACTCAGCCATCCAACCCTTCAAAAAATTTCCAATGCTTCCGGATGTTGTAACAACACATTAATAGAGTCAAGTTCATTTCTAGTCACTACACCACCCATAACTTCTCACAACCACACTACTCAACACTGCTAGGAACATATTACAAAGTTGCTTTAGCGCACACCTATGTTGCAGGAAACGTGGGGGGGGGGGGGGGGGGCGTTTCCGGCTGGAAACTGGGACGAAACGCGGAAACGCGTTTGGTACGGCCAGGAAACGCGTTTCCGGCCGTACTGCCACGTTTCCAGAAATGGAAACGTGGCAGTACGGCCGGAAACGCGTTTCCCGGCCGTACAGCCCGCGTTTCCCAATTGAATTGTGTTTTTTTTTAATTTTTTGTTTTTTTCAAATTTGTTTTTTAATTTTCTAGATGTGTGTATAAAGTTATAAAAGTGAATTTTTGCCCTAGTGTTGATATGCAGTTCATGGTAATGTTAAATTCTTAAAGTAAAATTGATATTCTCCTTTATTTTTCATTTTCATCCTTTTACTTAAATTTTTAACATTACCATGAAATGACTCAGGATGTTTGAGAGTGGTTTCGCCCTCATTGGATTTCATATGGAGAAAGTAGAATTTTAGATCTCACTCAAAATCCAGCAGACTTATTTGTTTTTCAGGATTTCAGGATTGAGGGGGTTGCAATGTTTCCATTGGATTTTATCATGTACTAGGGTATGGAACTTCTATTTAATCAAGAGAACCAAGCCCTCTATGCAGGGGAAACTCCCAATAATCAAAATCATGTAGGGTACTAGGGTATGAAACGTGTATTTAATCAAGAGCACTAAGGTCGTTCGACTATGTAGGAGGAGACTCCCAATACAACAGTGGTCCTTCTAAAGAACGGGATGTGGATGTAGAAAATCCTGATTTGGATCTCTCTCTTGCAGCCTTATAGTCTTTATTGTACTTACAACCTCATATATTAATATAAATAAAGGCTGATTTTGAGATTTGGATATCTAATAAAGGTTGCTTTTGGATATTCTGATATTTTTATTTTCATTATGTGATCATTCATGAGTAAATGTGATGTAAATTAAATCTTAATGTTTAAGTGTAATAAATTATAATGTATCATTTATGCTTTATGATTGCACACACACACACACACACACACATATATATATATATATATTTAAATATTTCTATATATATATATATATTCGCGTTTCCCTGTTTCCAAAATTTGGGGAGGTCGCATTTCGTATCGCTTCCCGTTTCGGAAACTCGTACCCGTTTCCCTGTTTCGTGCAACTTAGGCGCACACACATGCTTAATTAGGGGAGAATATCAAGGTGTTGGAATTATCAGTGGTTACTCCTCCTTATTACCAATTCGAAACTTTTAAATCAAAAGGACTTTTTGAACTATTGCACTGATCTCCGAATATAACAAAGCGAATAATAAAGGAAAAAAGTAATAATGATGAAGGAATATTGGTACTAATGGTGGCGGTTACATCAATTTAATTGTAAAAACTAATGGTTTCATAACGGTCTAATCATGCAATATTATGGCAGGGGTGAGGTATGTATTAATTAGATGAATAATTGGTCTAATTAGGAAAGGCAACATGTGATTAAGCAATTGTTTGTGTAATAGGAATAGCTCTAAGAACCTTAATTAATCCAAATTAGTAAAGGAACTGAAATGTAATCCCATAACAACAAGCTTTGACAAACCACCCAAACTTGAAATAACCCATACATTAGTTTTATGATAAAAAGTAGTGTAAGATAGTAGATAAATCTAGCAATATCACTCAAGATATTTATGGGGAAATTTATGGCGATATTTCTGGTGCTATTTCCAATGTTATTTTTGGTGATATATTCGGCGCTATTTATGGAACTATTTCCAACACTATTATTGCCTAATTTAGCACCTAAATGTTTTGGTCGACGCAAACAACGCTAAAAGTGCTCCAACTACTCCAAACCAATGGAGAAAAATACACTAAAATAGTCCTTGGAAGCAAAAAAGGGAGTAGAAAAGGAAGTTAATCATAGGGATTTATTGTAGTGTGTAGAGGGGAACTCCCATATAATTATCAATATGGTTTTCAATACTGCAAGTTGGATCTCACATACACAAGGTCTCATGGTGCTAAATATTAGAGTCCATATTAATACAAGTAAGAACTCTCGTTGTTAACACATAAGCGCTTATCCTAATCCCCATAAGGTCAACAAGTATTGAGGTTGTTGATTTGGTAGCAAATTGTGGATGCTAAAATATATCTACACCTTTGGATACAAAATGGGATTGTTGTCTGATGACCCTTGTCAAGAACACCCACTAGAAACTAATTAAGGAGGACTCTCCTCCCCAAGGTGGGATAACTAAGGAAGAGCAGGTGGGGTTATCACCACCATGCTTGACTTGTTGGGTTGTGTTATATTATTTCCATGACTAGTGGCCCTAGTTAACTGGGGGGTTAGAGGGGCGGCGGAGCCCCCCCTTCGTTGCGACGATTGCGTAGCAGGGGCGGTCACAGGGGGTTTGAGGGGGGCAGATAGCCCCCCTCTACGGGGTCCGAGGCAACACCCTAGAGAAAAAAATTTTGGACCCTATATTAGGTGGGGCGAACCTACCTATTGTTTTATGCATGGTTTTGGCACATGGTTTTGGGCGCGATGGTGTCCATGGTATTGGATGCTTTGGCATGTATATATGTGTATTGTAACATTGAAAGGAACCTAATGAAAAATCAATATGGTAGTCTCGGTTTTGGGATCCAGGGGAAAATCTTTGTGTATATTTGTTTTATGTGTTATGCTCTCACTATTATTTATTTTCTGTTTTAGAATTCGTATGCAGTTCATTTATGTACAGGTAAAACCTACATGACCGGTAGACAGGGGAACGTGGAAACACACCCCTTATAGATGGCACACTATGGATATCAGGCACCCTTCCAAGACTTGTCCCAAATTCTCTGTCCAAGGTTCATTATGATGGGATAATTCGCATGCATGAGTAAGGTGGGGAAGACACCAAGCAAGTGGGACTTAATGATTTTGGTAAGTGAGACCTTAAGAATTGTACCACACTCTGATTTGAGCATGCCATGACCATTAATCTATAGAATGATGTGCTAGTCATGTGGAGGTCAGACAATGCACATGGACGACCAAATCCAGCTAAGGGAGCCCCAATTAATGAGTAGAAGGTTGAGAATTGTGTTTATGGAATTTTTCAACCAACTAGATATATGGATCTCAGGTCTAGAAATATTGCGCATTGAGTCAATTCAAGAGCGGAGAGAGATAATTTTAAAAGAGAGTGATAGTTAGTGGAGGATGGAATTACAAAATCCTATTGTAGTGAGGAAGGTCTATGGAAATTCTAGTTTATGTTCAGTGAGATCGACCCGTAACATGCTCAATGCTCGAGGAGTTTGGGGAAATTGGGCTACTTGGAGTTTAAATCTGACTCGATTTTGCGTTTGGCGTAATGAAAAGGCATCGAAGGTTTGAGAGATAAAGTAAGCCACACTAATCGGTGCACCTCCTAACTCGGGTAGTTCGCCTCTCTTAAGTATCAGTGTCACTAAATTCTGGAACCTAATGGTAAATTTTTTTCCCTTTATAATTTCTTTCTATGACTACCCTATCTTTTAGACGAGTCTCTACAAATTTTGAAAAATGTATATCCCCTTAATGTTGTTTCCTTACAACTAAGTTGGCATTGTCATAGGGAATGAAATCTTCATGATAGTTTGGTAAATTCATTATGGGTAAAACCCTTCACTGATGGTAGTAATTTAGGGAAGGACATACTAATAAATTCAGGTCTCCACGCTAATCCGTGGTGGTGCAATTGTCTATCTCAATATTTTAATTTCCTTTCCTATGGGTGAAACTGGTTTAGGCTCAGAAGTAACCTAAAGGAATACCTCTCAGTAGCGCTGAGAGACTCCCCAAATATTTTGTGCTCTCATACCCTCTCTGGTAGATTCTAGGCTAGTAATGAGTTTGTCCCTTGCATTAATTTATTGAATTGGGATGGAACCAAGAGCGATACTCTTTTTTTAGGCTAGAGAAGCCTCTCACACGGTGATCTTAAGCAATCAATCTCACCTATATACCTGGGTGAGAGGCACAACGTTTTTTCATTCTACAAGTCTTTTGTTATTCTCCTAATGGACCATGTTATATTATTTTCTTTAGTAATATTTGCATCTTGTTTGGCATAAAACAATTCATCCTTTTTAGTTTTGGTTATTGAAGAAGATAACATTATGCCAAGGGAGAGGGGACATGTGAGAAGGGGCTCTGCATATTGCGTAGGAAGAGGTTGTAGAGGAAATAATCACCTTCATGAAAGGGAAAAAAAATCTTCTAAAAGATACCATGACCAGATCCCCATGCATGTATAGAGGATTTGAACCAGGTTGAAAGTGAGGTAGTATCTCGATAATCCTACCTCTCTGATGTTGCAATAAGGCCGAAAGATTGGGAGGCATAGATTATATACGTTGGACAAATGAGGGATAGGGTGAACTAATACATGAATTCGTTGATCTGTATTGGGAATTAAAATTCCTACTGGGAAGAATGTTAAAGGACAACTAGGTGTTGGGAAGAGATATGCTCCAGAGTTTGGACCATCGGCATGGTCATCTATAACATAATGACTATAGACTTGACATGATGGATAAATATTTGGCGTGCGAGAAACAACACTTAGGTATCCCTCTAGTGATTCCCATGCCTCTGATACACCCAAAAAGCCTAATTCTTGTAGCAGGCTCAGACTCTGAGTGATTCCCCTGATTATTTAACGACTCCTACTTCTAATTATCTTTTTGTGATTGGTTGTGTTTGTGAGCATATGTTATGGCATTGTAGTATAGGCTTGTTTTATTTTAAATATGTTATGTTAAGTTTATCTTTTATAACCCTTTGTGTGGTTCATTTTTAGACATGGTCCAGTCTCCTTAGGGAGAGACTAAAATCAACTCTAAAGACTTTTTGATGTAATCTCCTAGTACTTAGTAACATGATTCACCTTACACATTTTTTGTTTTGTTTTGTTTGTTTGTTTGTTTTGTTTTGTTTTGGTTTTTTGTTTTTTGTTTTTTCTTTGTTGTTGTTGTTGTTTGTTTGTTTGTTTTTTTGTTTTGTGTTTTTGTTTGTTTGTTCTTTTTTAGCATATTGATTTATTCACCTGGATTTCCAAGAATATATATTTTAAATACATGTAAGGGTGATGTCGATGAGGCTTTAAGCTTGCGAGGTGGATGGAGAGCAAAATCTCCAAACAAATTCGGCGTTGGGGTAAACAAAGAATGACATCGCCTGGGTTGGAGTATAGAATTGCAAGTCTGGGAGGAACCACTAAGTGGGGAAGATGGTAGAGAGCGATAGAGACTGACATTCAACACTGCAAGATAGAGAACCTGCACTAAATCTATCACCTTGGGTATGTAGGTAGTCCCTCCATTCCCTTCATCGTGTGGTGGTGTTTTCCAATGAAAAGGTTCAGTGGTTTTACAATTATTTTGGTTTTTGTTCTTCACTGCATAGTTATAGTGAGTCGTAGGTCTGTATGTGTCTCCACTATAATTGTGTCTGATATATATTGGGTTTGGGCACCTTCTTGTTCTTGGATTTGCATGGAGGGTTTGGATATGGAGTCTGGGTGTTTAGGGGACCTTTGTCCAGTTTCTTGGGGGCCAGGATTGGATATCTATGGTGTTAACTTTGCATATTTATGGGTCAGAGCTCTTTGGCACTATGAGTATTGTCACTGGCACGATGTTTGTTTCATTTTTATGGTAGCTTGGTCTGGTGATGCATGCGCAGGCAATGCCAAGATGGGCACTTTATACCTGTGTTTTTATATCTGTAGTCAAAGGTTTTATATCAGAATCCATTGGGTCCAATGGGAGGTTAAGATGAGGTCTTTGCATACTTTGAGGGTCTCGGATTTTGCATGCAATAGTTTCATGTTCCATTTGACGACAAACTTTTGTGTTCTAGTGTTTATTATAGGAAGCAAAAGCCCGTTTGTTTTCATCACTAAAAGGGCCCTCTGCATCAAATTACCTACTAACTTTCATGGTCTTCTAATATTGACATTCTCCAGGAAGGGAATTAGCACCCAAAAAATTTATTAGCAGTGTGAACAACTAGAAATCATGGTTCAACCTCCTATTACTCATCATAGACGAGCCAAAATAGTGGTGGAGGCCGAGGACACCTCTCTAGCCACATTCGAGGTAGAGGATGCATTGAGGATCAAGTTGATATGGTCAGGCACTAGTATATTGCCACCACTTCGGCCTCAGCCAGATCGATGATTCATCAGTTAGATAATAGTGTAGGTATGAGGTAGGTGACAAAGGATCATGACCTCTTGGCTAAATTTGGTGAATTATTGTAGGACCTAGGTAATATAAGAGGCAGGAGGACATTGCTCTTACAGTCTCTATTGGTTTACTGGAAAATGAAAATGTTGTTGGCTAGTGCTTTGGCTACACCACAACAAGGGCAAGCATGGATCCAAGATGTCTTAGGGGCTCTCAAAAGGGATATGCAACAGGTGAAATATTTTTTGGTACAACTGAACACCTTCATAGTTAGATTAGAATGAAATTTTCCATGCATAGCTCTGACAGATCAACCAGGCTCAAGTACTAAGGATAATGTGCCAGATGATTCTTCATATGAGTAGTGGTTTTCTTTATGGTCTTTAGTCTGTTTTTTGGTATGGTGATGGAATATATAGTAGATAGTAGGAGGATAGGAGAAGTCTCAGTGTATCTGGCTCTATTAAAACTATTATGGACATATCGTTTTTGGACTAGGTATGATGCAACCAGATGGTCAACAAACCTGGTTTCCTTCTGGGCAGGTTGAGACCATCTGGTTTAATGAACAATCTTGTAAAACCTGCTCTTTTTTGGCAAAGTAATAGAAGGATCCACCCCAATTCACAAAAATAAATTAATAATAATAATTTTAAAACCTCCATATAAATAATAAAGTAAATGAGACCCACCTATAGCAGCGTGTATGGTGCACACACACCTTCTCTCCCACAACCTTGAAAGAAAAGAAAACTCTTCATTTCCCTTGGATCACGTGTCTGGTGGTCTATTTTTCTCTCATTCTCGCTCAATCCTGCTTACACGTTAGGGTTTGTTGGTTCATATCTTGAAGGACATGGCCTTGAATCAATTGTTGACCTTAAAAGAATAATAAAGTGCACCTCCATGGTTTCAACTATCGTAAATGATAGAGGTAAAGGTTTGCCCATTATTAGGTTTCTTGTTTTTCTCTCGTTCATCAAAATGTAAGAGCTTACCTCTACTCATTTGCGGGAAGTCCATGCCGCATTCTTTCCACAATGGCTACCTAGAAATCACACTCTACTATCTGCTTCATAGCATAGGGTATTGGGATTTACATTGCTTTGTTCAGTGTGGTGGTTCAATAAGAAATAAGTTTGGACCCATAACTACACAGCACAAGACAATTGTAGTAGACAATAGCATTTTGTACGACCGATGGTGTACCCCTTATGATTTATAAGGTGAATCTAGAGTATATGTTTCACATAAAGATGTAGTTTATTTGATAGAGTTTTGGATGCTTTTTCAATCTAATTTGCCCAAAATCTAGTAGGGATTTATTGGAATCATGATTTTGAGTTTTGATTTCTCCACATTCCAAGTGACATAGGGGTTTTTCGAGATGTTGAATCCATATAGCAGTGAAAAATCCAATTTAAACAACAAAAATCAAGAGATGACCAATTTTTTTATGGGATTCTGGCCAAAAAATCCAAAACATCTAATAGTTAGACAACACCTCGCATAAAAATTAGTTTCAACAAAGGAGAACTTATTGCAAACCCAAACTATTCAACCATCATATTTCTATGGAAGCCACTGATGTCCACTGTCATGCCAAGGTATCTACTTCTATACTTGTGTTTTTAAATGCACATTCCATGATTGCTCATTTTAAGTTTCCTATAAAAGGAGAGTATACTTCCTTCTTCTTTTTTTAAAGCGCTTGTAGAAATAGACAACCCCTGAGGGACATACCATATGGAGCAAACTTTCTTTATCTTAGGTGTTAAGTTTGAGGCTAAAAATTCCATAAAATTATTTACTAAAATTTATTCCATACATGGTCCTGGCCTCATCCTTTTGGTTTCTACATACTTTGGATGGCAAACCAAAGTGAGAATATAGCCCTAGTGGATGCTTATCAGTTAATCAAAATCAAGAGTTAACCAATGCAATATTCACAACTTAAAGTATTGTATCTTTTAATGGGAAACAATACCCCAGTGTGTCTATTAGGGTTGTGATACACAATTGTTTTTAATGAATGAATTAATTGGGAGATAACTAGTGCATTTACCATTCAAGTCACATTCTAGCCATTAGGTGATTGAAAACTTCATGCATCTAGTTATTGGGTGCTTACTGCCTATATAAATTGAACATGAGTTTGAATGTAACCATATTTTTTGTGTTTTGTTTTGTTTTGGTGATTTTTTAATGGTGGATTTATTGTCTTCTTTCTTGGGATTCCTTTTTGTACTAGGTATTTTATTCTTCTTAACACTATATTGTTTACTATTTCTTGATTCCTCACCTCTTGCCTCATTTTTTCTGGAATTTCAATGTTGGAAGACTAAAACCTCTACATGCACAATTTTTATTTGCATTTAATTTTTTCTTGTAGTTGATTGAATATTCCAATTAAGCAAAGAGTTTGGGCTATTCTAGATGCTACCAACTTCCAACGACTTTAGAGGATTGGATTAAATAGAACCTACGAACATGTCGCTACAAAAGATGGGCTTTTCCTACATTAGAGAGATCCATGTGCATAATACTTGACCACATTCACTATTTTAACAAATAGATACTAAAGTATTTTGTTTATCACATGCATTCCCTATATGAATCCTTACTATCTCTGAATACTAAGTATTAAAAAATGTATTGAATATGATATGTATTTCATCATGCTTTAACAATCCTATCTTGCAAAGTTTTTTGTTTTTTACTTGCAGGCTAGGATCCTTTATAGGCACACCCAAGCTGGAAGAGAAAAAGAGAAAAAAAACGAATAAATAATTTTAGGACATTTTGAATTTAGGGCTTTGATGCCACGCTTGAGGCCCTTACATGGGGCATCAAGACTATAACCTATTACTTGAATAAAATGAGAAAAACAATACTTGGAGACAATCATATCTAAGCTACATCTTTGTCTTGCATATGTATATAGTATTTTCTAATAAGCGTAATCATTTACATTAAACATCATATCACAAGCATTTTTTTTACACCATACACGATATGACACTACATAGAATAAACTTAGATAACAAAAAGAAGAGCACCTTCAGATTTGTACAATCCTTAGCTAGATTTGAAGTTGCTTTCCTTCCTCTGTTCTTCAAAACCTTCCCAACTAGGTGTTAAATTTGTAATGTCAGGAATTTATTTTCTCACGATAATTTAGTTTATCCCCAACAACTTATTTATTTACCTAAATAATTACTCAATCACTAAAAAATAAAATAAATGTTATTTTTTACTTCCAGAAATAAATATGCAGTGGAAATAAACCAAAGATATCAATCACACATTGCAAAAATAATTCACCCACAACAATTCTCCATCATTTGATTATCTAGAAAATTGGGTTTTTCAACCCACCGAGACACAAGGAAAAATATAAAAAATTGGAACTTGTAACACGGCTCCCTGAGAATGAATTCGACCCAAAGTACTTGGCCTCTAGGAAATTAGCCTCCTGATGAAATCAACTTGGAGAACTCAGCCCAAATACTCAGCCAACAACTAAAATTGTGCCCTTCTTGCATGCCACTAATGTGCACCAGGGAAAACTCGACCCTTCAACAACTCGACTTCTTGGATTTGCCCCAATCCATTTGCACCTCTCCTTCTCTATCCTCCGGGTACGCAGAGCCACTTGCACATAGATAAAATCGCTCTCTCTTCGTGATGACTCATTCACTTCACTTTTATCTTCACCTCCTTGCTAGGCTCCCTTTATAATGTTCATTAAGTTCAAATCCTCAACCCCGATCTCCCTTCTAAAATCATCTTGGAGATAAATGGTTGAGATTATTTCTAAGTCACTTAAATAATTAAATTGTTTATCCTTAGAAAATTACTTAATAGTCCACAATAATTAATTGATTTTAATGATTGTACTTTTCCTAAATTAGACTTTGGAAAGAATATATAAATCACTCGCTCCTCCAAGAAAGCACCTAGAATAGGCAAAGAATGTCTTACATATTCTAAAACACAAATCTTATGTAGAAGATCTTCTGAATATACCATTAACTTCAACACTCCCTCCTAGTAAGGAAGAGATTTTCCACCACCACTAGCTTATCTTGGTTCTTCACAAACTTCTCTTTCACTAGAGCCTTAGTGAGAACATCTTCCACATGCTCCTCTATAGAAATTTACTGCAACTTCACAACACTTCTCTAGACACTATCTCTGATGAAGTGGTATTTGATCTTGATATGCTTGGACCGATCATGAAACACAAGATTCTCAGAAAGCTTAATGTAACTCTGATTATCATAATGAATCACTGTTGGCCCCATATGTAGATCAAATAATCCTGTAAGCATATTGCACAACCACATTGCCACACAAATCACCATACTTGTTGCCATGTACTCTACCTTTGTTGAACTGAGTGCCACTGACTACTTCTTCTTGTTGAACCATGAGATCATGGTTGATCCCAAGCTAAAAAAACATCCACTACACTCCCTGCCCAATCAAAATTTGTGTGCCCTTACAACTCCACTCCTCGAGCTCCTACTGTACCATGAAAGTACCTCAACACATGTTTAACTACCACCTAATGGACCAGTATTGGCTCCACCATGAATTGGCTGAGTGTGTTCACAACAAAACATATATTCGACTTAATGTCGATGAAATACATCAAGGAACCTATTGAATTCCTATACAGTGTGAGATCCACTAATTCACCTTCAGAAACACTCAAATTCTCCGGGTTAGTGATCATCGATGTTGACATACGCATGTAATCCTCCATATTGAATCTCCTCAACATCTTAACTGCATACTTGCCCTATCCAAGGAAGATATCTCCTGGTTGTTGTCACACCTCCAATCCCAAAATGTAGTGCATCAAATCGATGTCCTTCATGTCGATCTCTAAAGTAAGATCCTCCTTGCACATCTCCATGAGCTTCACTGATACTGTCAAAAAGAGATCATCCACATACAATACCAAGATGAGTGGTTCACCCTCAATAGGTACACAATACAAGTTAGGATTTGCCTCACTCTTGGTGAAGCCCAAACCAAGAAGATATCCATCGATCTTGGTATACCATGCGTGTAGATCCTACTTTAGCCCATAAATGGCCTTCTTTAACCTGTATACATGGGAATTTCTCCCATACACCTCAAAACCATGAGGCTGCTCAATATACACCTCATCCTCATTCACTTTGTTGAGGAAAGCAATATTCAAATCCATCTAATGTATCCTCCACCCCATCTCCGAAGAAATGGACATAACTGCTCCAATGGATGCATATCTGGCGAGAAGTGAAAATGTCTCCTCAGAATCGACTCCCTCCTTATGAGAGTAACTTATCACCACAAACCTTGCTCTATATTCTCAATCTTTCCATAAAATGCATGTTTTATCTTACTGAGCCATCGAGAAGTGACCACAAACTTTCCCTCCAGTCTCGACACGATGTCTTATACATCATGGCTCATGATGGAGCTATACTTCCTTATCATGACATCCCTCAAGACCTACTCATCTATAACCTCCTCAAAAGTGAAAGGCTCAAATTTGTTGACCTTGCTTGACAATGCCAAATGATTGGAAAATATGGTCGATGGCCTAATCTACCTTAAAGTGCTACTAAGAGCCTCCACATGCTCCTTAGCATTCCTTAAGGTCTAGTCATCCCATCTCGACCTCCTTTTGGTAGAGCTCAAGGGAATATCCAACTCCTCCTCCAGATCTTTTTATTGTGCCCCTGTTGTTGGTGTTGTTGGTCTCTGCTCAACCTTAAGAGCCCCTCGCTCCCGATCCTCTACTATTGTTCACTCTTTCTCGTGAGATCTCTTGAGGGTCCTTCCCTCCTCAAATCTGACATCCAAGCTTAAGATCACCTTCCTTTTTCCTGGAATGTAGACTCGTTAGGCCTTTGAGACCTCAATGTAGCCCACAAATACACCCCTTTTAGAAAAAGGCTCTAGCTTAGTCCTCTTATTTGTAGGAACATGGACATAAATTGGACTATTGAGGATGTGCAAATGACTCACATCCAGTTTCACTCTCATAAACAACTCCTCAAGAGTCACACCCTATGAGGACTCTTGTTTTGCATGTACACAATTGTATTATAAGCCTCCACCCACCAAAACATAGACAACTCCTAATTATATATCATTGCCCTCGCTGCCTCAATTATTGTCCCATTTTACCCCTCAACAACCCCACTCTATTGAGGGTTGTGAGGTACAATGAGCTCCTTTTTAATCCTTGTTTCCCTACAAAATTTTTATAACATATTAGAGTTACACTCACCCCCATTATTTTATCTCTAACACCTTAATCTTCTTCCCCATTTGGTTCTCCACAATAGATTTAAACTCTTGAAACCAATCGAAGACCTCATTCTCGGTCTTCAGGAAGTAGATCCAATTTTTCCTGGAATAATCATCTACGAATGTCACAAAGTATAAGGACCCTGTGGTTGATGTCAAAGACATAAGACCACAAATATATGAAAGCACCAAGTATAACACTCACTTATACTTGGTCTTGCTACAAGGATACATAACATTCGCTCGCTTGCCAAGTGCACACCCTTTATATACTCCATCATGATCCACCGTGATCTCTAGAAACCTAGTGACCATCCTCTGCACCATATGAAGAGCTCTGTAGTGTAGGTGCCCCATCCTCCTATGCCAAATCCCACTCTGGTTGTTACTCTCATGTATCAGAACCTTCACTAGCTATCCCCTCAATAAATAAAGATCCCTTTATGTTTTACTAATCACCCACTTCTTGCTAAAATCAGCCCCTTTTGGCCTAACAACCACTTCACCTCCCATAAAGCTAACCTCTAGTCCTTTGTGTTTTATGGATGAAGCTGAAATGAAATATTTCTCCAATCCCAGTGCATATAACACCTCATTCACCTCCATGATGCCACCTGAGTCCATCTAGAACTCAATACTCCTAGTTCTTTCCATTGCATACTTGGCCTTGTCACCAATCTCCACATGCACATCGCTAGGTCCTCTGGTCATGTTGGTGAAGATGCCTCGAGATCCCTTAATGTGATAAGATGCTCCACTATCCACAAACTAGACACCTCTCATGACAGTTCTAGAAAGATAGGATACTGAGGAGAATTTTTTCTTAAACTTCTTAGCCACCTCCTCCATCTGCATAGTAGTTGTTGTAGCAGTCTTTCCATTATCCTTCTTTTTTTTAGCACATTGATTGGAAAAATGCCCAAAATTATGACAATAAAATCACTTGACTTTTTCTCATGTCCTTTTCCTTCTTGTTTTGTGAAGATACTCCCCCACCCTAGTTTTGATTAGCCTTCACTTTTTTTCACTTGTGCAACAAGAATAAGCTCATATTTCTCTTCACTGCCCTTTTGATGTCCTTTGACTTCTGAGTTTTCCAATATTTCCTTATGGGTGAAGTCATCCCATAATCGACACTAATTAGGAAGTTGTTGACAAGCAAGAATCCCATCAACAAAAGTGGAGCAATGCCTTACACACCCCTTCAGAGAAACTTTAACCAACTCTGAATCATGCACAATTCCCGCAATATCTGCAAGCTCATCACAAGCTTGCTGGACCCTCATGAGATAAGTTGTCACAGTCTTAGATCTACTCATTTTGATGTCGTTTAACTTTTCCCACATCACCATTTTTTGTTCTATTTGTACTCTGATAATGATCGTTCAGAGCTATCCACATCTATCTTTTGGTGTCCTTCCCTGATATGTGAGGAATTATATGATCCCTCACAACATCCAAAATTATGCAACTTGCTTTCATTTCCTTAACATTATGCTCATTTACAAGATCTAGATCTAAAGGAACCTACATGTCTCTACTTACTAGATCCTAGAAGCCATTCATCTTCATAATCATGGCAATTCGCTTTTTCTAGGGACTAAAATTTGATACCTTGTCCATCCTGTCTCTATATCAAAAACTGCTTAATGATGCCATCTCCACAGATCAACTATAGCCACAAAACTTAGCTGCAAAATTTAAGAAATATTTCTATTGCTACAAACTCTTGTGATCTCGGATCTCACTCCCAAAGTCTTCTATAATGCTCTTATACCATGTTAAATTTCTAATACCATCTAGATTTAATTTATAATGACAATTTAATTTATCCCCAACAATTTATTCATTTATCCAAATAATTACTAAATCACCGAAAAATAAAATCATTGGTATTTTTAAATTATATAATTAAATATATGTAGTGGAAATAAACTAGAGACATCAATCACACATTGCAAAAATAATTCACCCATATAATTCTTCGCCATTTAATTATCTGGAAAATCTGGGTTTTTGACCCACAAATATATAAGGAAAAATACAAAAAACTGAAACCTATAACACGACTCCCTTAGAATGAATTTGGACCAAGGAACTCGACATTTAGGAAACTAACCTCTAGATGTAATAGACCTAGAGAACTTGACCCAAATACTCAACCAACAACTTAACATGCGGCCTCCTTACGTGCCGCTGATGCGCACTCGAGAAAACTTGGCCTCGTCTAGATAAAATCAATATCCCTTCAACAACTCGACCCTACAATATCCTTCGCTCAGCCTCCTTAATTGCTCCTTCTCTTCACTCTTGGTCCACAGAGCCACTTGCATTTAGAGAAAATCATTATTTTTTCATGATGACTCACTCACTTAACTTGTGTCTTCACTTAGTTGTTAGGTACCCTTTATAATCTTCATAAAATCCAAATCCCTAACCCCAATCTCCCTTCTATAATCATCATAGAGATCAACAGTTTAAATAATTTATAAGTCACTTAAATAATTAAATTATTTGTCCTTAAAAATTGACTGAATAGTCCATAATAATCAATTGGCTTTAATTATTGTATTTTTCTTAATTTAGACTTGGGTAAGAAGATATAAATCACTTACTCCACCAAGCAAGCACCTACAAGAGGCAAATAATGTCTTTTGCATGCTAAGACATCAAGCCTATGTAGAATACCTTATGAAGCTACCACTAACTTCAACACTAGGAACAACTTATCTGGCTTGGAGCCCCAAGGAACCTCCATAAGTTCCCTAGCCCTAGAACCACAAATCATATTCCGTGTGTCCAAACCACCAAGTGCCTTGCACCTTCTCAATCTCAATCAACTGTAACCACTATGGATTTCATGTTCCCAAACTTCTTCCCCCCTCTCCCAAGACTCCAAAAAACCCAATAAGATGAAGAACCCCCTTGCTAATCTCCACCGTCTTCATTTATCACGCCCCCTCTCCAAAATATCTCTCAACCTTTAATGTCTCACCCTCTCCTTCATAAAAGCCTCCCCCAAAAAATAACATAGTCCCTTTTAAATTTTCACCTAACCCCACTATTTTATTGTCAATGTCTCAAGTTGCCCCCTCAACCCAACATGATAAGGAATAAGGAACAACAATGAAACTCCCCAACAATAATAATTAATTCAAGTTCAAATCAAGGGTTAGCTTATTATTAAAACCCAATTCAATTTAATATTAAATTAACCTAATCTCACACATAAATGTCCCCCACATCAACTACTCATTAATAAAGCAGGAGGATTAATTAATATTATTTAACATAAAGTTTTTTTTTTTTGGTTGCTCCTTCTATGTTGTACTTGTTTCACCATAGCTTTTTTAAGTTACAAACCTCACAATATGTTAGGTTGTGCTTTATTCTCCATTATGTTTAGAAGTTCCAAATGGGATGTGAAGGGATCCACAAACATAATGAAGTTTGGCATTTCTCAAAGTAACAAAACAATAACCATGAGCATCATCAATGGATGGCTACACAAAAAAATCATCTCCGCTATAATTATACTCATTAGATCATATAAGAACATTAAGGATATGAACAAAGTTGAAGACCAAGGTTGTTTAATTAGTGGATATAACCTTAGCAATTGCAGCGTGATGTTTCCCTTATAGAAGTAAATGTATTGATTTACCCATTAAGTCAATGATATTCAACCATATCTACTAATAACAATTGTGATGTTTTGAACCTTTCTTTGAATTATGTGCCCTCCACATTCTTGTGCATTGATCCTCCCTGTAATATTTTATCCCTTCCCCATTCTATCAAATTGATCCTCACTACAATAATATTTTATTTGGTTGTCAAATGGGCTACATGTGGGCAAAGTGAAAGTAAAATATAAAACATGAATTGAGAATCATAAAACATTAATTGACCCATGATACTCTATTAACATTTGGGTGTAAGGGCCCCCGATCAGGGTGATGAAGGGGGACCGTACGAGCATGAGGACAACGCTGGGGAGAGGCTGGCCAGGACGGCCACCTATTGCCATCAATCTGGATCAACTGGACGTGGTGGTGTCCTGTATGACTGCGGGAATTTCGAGGAAGCAAAGTGGCAGAGTTATGAGGAGAGAGGTGGGAAAGAACGACAACGTTAGTGGGATGGGACGTAGGGTAGATGGGAAGGGGTACATGAGGGTGGTAAGGTTAGGAAGAGAGCCCAGATTGCAGCAAAGGAATGAGGGGATCAAGGCAGCGTGAGCGACGGGATCTTCTGCGACAGAGCTCAATTCCGGGTATGTTTCCTTTGGTTTTCCTCCTGCAATTCACTCTGTTACGCATAGTATGTTGGAGGGGGGGAAGCTGGGACACGCTAGGTAGGGGCTGTATCTGGGCGGGTTTGAGGACTGCAATGTGAGGCAACGAGAGGAACAAAGTATAGGCATGCCTAGGGAATGTATTAGCAGGGTAAAGGGACAACCCTGGAAAACTAAGGTTGAAATCCATGAGAAGGACAGGATCGCAGTCGGCTTGACTACCACCCTTAGTCCAGGGGCGGAGAGACCATCGATTCTCCAAAGTGAAGGGGGAGGTTGGAGTGGGGAAGGAATGCTAAAAGACAAGGACATGCTGGCTTATGGGAAAATTGAAGTTTCTAGAAAGCTAATGTTTTCTATTGACAATTGTAAGCAAGAGTCAGTAAAGGAAGAGATGGCACACCTGGGTAGAGGCTGGGGCCGTGGGGGCAAAAGGTGCCAGAGCCAGCCGTTTAAAAGCGATCCTACAACTTCGACACTGACAGGTCAGGGAAGAGGTAGGAAATCTACCAAGACGGCTGCCCATGAAGCAGCTCGCGCATACAGAGAAGGGACGGATGTTGACATTCGTCATCTAATCTAGGAGATGGAGGATAGCGTCATGGAAGAAGATTTTGAGCCAGAGATGGAAGAATGGGGGGATATAGTCCCCGACCCAAGGCACACCAGAGGCAGGATGATGCTATACAGACAAGCCCTGCATGTGTACTGGGTTATGAAGCGTTTACTGGCCAGAGCCCTGGAGCAGGTGGTGGGGGAGATGGCAGAAATAGCACAAGGTATGCCCAATATCAAAAAGGACATGAAAAATTTGCAAATTATCCTGATTATGCAAGACAGTAAGCTGGAGGAGATCCAGCAACGTCTGATGAAGCTGTCTCCAGTGCCAGGTGACTCTGCTGCTGCACCGACTATTATGGAATCTGATAAAGATGATAGAAAGGAATAGTGTTTTTAGTTTCTAGTTATGGGTTTTTAGCGGATAGCATTCTCTTTGCCTGTGTTTTATGTTAGTTCGGAACCTGGATAGTGTTTCTAGATGTGAAGTTTATTTAGCATGGATTGAAAGACTGGTAAAATTTTCTTACTGGATGGCATATAACAGACTCAAGTGGCCAACAAACTTGGTTTCCCATTTGGGCAAGTTGAGGCCACCCAATTTCTGTACATGGAACAATTTGTTTTATAAATAGAAAAAGAAGGAACTACCATAGCTTACAAAAAAACATTTGGGTGTAAGAGAATAGAAACAAAATAAAAATAAAAAATATAGTGAGGGCACAAGGGCTTTTGACCAGGGACATTGAATTTTATACATACAATAGTGTCACCTATACATTAATATTTTCACTTATATTTCTTTTACAAGTTTATTGTAAAGTACTACCCTAATGTTGGGATTATGATATAGTTTTTATCCTTGATGGCAACTCACTCAGATGACAGTTCACTGTGCAGTAGGTCAACAACAAAGATTTACAGATTAGACTCCAAAGAATGCAGAAAGAGAGGTATACACTTATTCACTTTGTCCAAGAAGCATATACACGTGGGTTAGCAGAACAAAAGAAGCGTATAAATATACACACACTTTCACAAGAGCAAAAGCGCATACATGTTGGAAAACCAAGTTTTTGGTCCAAAGTATTGATCCAAGGTATTTAGTCTGAGGTATTTGGTCCAAGGTATTGACCCTAGGTATTTGGTCTAAGGTATTGGTCCTAAGTGGTTTTGGTCCAAGGTATTGGTCTTAAGTGGTTTTGGTCCAAGGTATTGAGAAAGGCCTAAAACTATACAAGGAGGAGAAGATCATTAGGCCAGTGTGTGCAAGTATTGAATATATTTTGAAGTGTTAGATCATATATGCAGGTTATGAGCTTCTGATGCTTTGCTTGATATGATCTAAGGATGCACCTATGTGCTTGATGATGGTTGATGGATCGGGATCATAAAGCCTTAAATGTATTATCATTATGTGGTTTGATCATGGACAATCTAGATTTGAATACTTACGTATGTTTTATTCTGTAAATGATATGATCTGGGTATGACTGAACTCTAGAATGTTTGTGAAGTTTTAATTTAATATTCACAGATATGTACGCTGTTACACTTTGGTAAAAGCACGTATACACTCTGGTTCGACGCATTGAAGTAGCGTATACCTTATGAACTATGATGTTTGAAGTTACAGTTGGTTCTGGTTGTTGATGCGGAGTTTTGGATTTTTGCTTTATGTTCTAGTGATTGCTTTCTGGTGGTAGTGTTTTGAATGTTCAGGTTGATTGATTGTGATTTGCTTCAGTGATGATGGATAAGATCTAATGATGGATCAGGATCACAATGACTTATCATTATGTGATCTGATGGGCTAGATCTGATTGCTAACTCATGTTTTATCCTTTATATGTGATGATCTGGGTATGTCTGAAGTCGGGGAGTGCAGCGAAGTTATAAGTAAGTATTTGCAGATCTATACGTTGGTTCGCTTTGGTGAAGTTGCGTATACATGCTGGTTCAACTCTTTCAAGTTGCGTATACACTCTGATGCATGATTTTTGAGGTTACAGCTGGTTCTGAATGATGATGCAGAGTTTTGGGTTCAGCACAATGTTCTGGTGTCAGTGATCTAATTGTCCAGATTAACTGAATATTGGTTGATGCAGTTTATGTTTAAAAGCTTTTATGGGTCCAGTGTGGAAATTTGATGAAACATGGCCTTTAGATTGTGGTGTTGTGATCCAGGAGTATCCAATCCGAAAATTCATGAAATGTGGTCCTTGGTGGAAGAGTGGAGTTTTTTGTAGGCTGGCACCTACGTACTAGTAAACATATTGGCTAGTACAAAAGTTAGGGGGTTGTAGCTCCCTTCCAGTAGAAATTGGAGAACGAGAGAAGGTTGTAACCTTATGCAGATAGAAGCTTGCGTACTGGTATGAGTCTGCACCAGTACAGGATTGTAAACAAATTTTCTTATTATTAAAAGAAGACAGAGACGATAGCAATAGGTGGTTTTCACCCACACTGGGTTTCCATCTTAAATCTTGGTGTTCATGTGTGTTTCTTATGCGTGATGCTTTATTATGTTTTTACTGTACTATCTAATAAATCTCTGATATACTAGTTTAAGCTCAACACATGATAAATTGTCTAAATCACAAGTTCTTTACATATACGCTGGTTTCTTTAAGCACAATCGCGTGTACACGCTAGTTCACTTCATTGAAGTAGCGTATATAAATTTGTTTGGGAAATACAATTATTGATCTGATAATACTGATTCACCCCCCTCTTAGTATTATTTCCAGCACCTAACTCCAAAACAAATAATGATGGTCCATGGAATTGGAATATGTCTCTACAATGCAAATGAACTTCATCTCTTCAATCCATTGTCCATTTTAAATGTTAAAATCTTTAGCTATCATGGGAACCAATTTGGTATATTGGTTGTCTACAAGCATTGGAACTAAAAGTGACAAACTTATCATCTACTTCACATTTTTTTTTTTTTTTCTATGTAATTGTCCCCACAACAACCCTTTTTTCAAAATTGATGTGTGATTGTCCCTACTTTAGTGCCGATTTTCTCCGAATTGAAAATAAACTTTGTCTCTTCAATTGTTTGGCCATCCTCAAAATTAAGTGTTTTTCCCTTTTGAAGTTTCAAGCAGACATTTCTCTAGAAGAGGAGGATGAGGAAGAGGGAGTAGAGGTTGTGTCTTTATCCATGTTATTAAAAGATCCGTGTTGAACTATTGTTTCTAGTTAAGTTACAAACCTCATAGCATGCCTTTTTCTCCATTATGTTTAGAAGTTCTCAATGGGGTGTCAAGGGATCCACAGACATAATGAAATTGCCATTTCTCAAAGTAACAAAACAACAACCATGAACATCATCAATGGATGGCTACATAATAATGAAATTGCCATTTCTCAAAGTAACAAAACAACAACCATGAACATCATCAATGGATGGCTACATAATAGATTAATCTCCACTATAACCATACTCATTGGATCATATAAGAACATTAAGGGTATGAACAACGTGGAAGACCATTTTTTTTAATTAGTGGATACAACATTAGCCATTGCAACTTGGTGTTTCCCTTATAGAAGCATATGTTTTGGTTTGCCCATTGAGTCAATGATATTCGTCCATATTTATTAACAACAATTGAGATGTTTTGAACCTTTCTCTGAACTATGTGCCCATCTACATTCTCATGCATTAATCCTTCCTAAAATAATATTTTATCCCTTCCCCTATTCTCTCGAATTGATCCCCACCACAAGAATATTTTATTTGGTTGTCAAAAGGGTTTTATGTGAGAAAAGAGAAAGTAAAATAAAACTTGAATTGAGAATCATAAAACATTAATTGACCGATGATACTCTGTTAACATTTGGGCAAAAGAATATAAAAACAAGGAAAAAAACACATTGAGGGCATAAGGGCCGTTGGCTTTTATACACACACTAGTGTCACCTACACATTAAAATTTTTCACTTCTATTTCTTTTACAAGTTTATTGTAAAGTACCACCCTAACTTCAAAGCAATTTATTTCACTTGATGAATCTTAATTATGCCAATAGGTGTGTCTATTTTGGAATAGGGCTTACAAAATTTTAATTTAATTATTAAGTGGATGGTAGAAATTTACCCTCGATGGAATATTCTAAAATATTATGAAATATTCTTAATAGTAGTCATAAATTAAAGGTTGAGATTTGTCTCAAAATAGTTTTGTCTTTTTAATTAAATTGATTAATTAAAAGAAAAAAGTTCCATAAACAGGTGTCATATGAACAAGAGTTATGATTTTTTGAGCATGTGATATTATTAAACCTTAGTATTATAACAAAACTTATTTACAAATTATATATATATATATATATATATATATATATATGTATGTTTAAGTGGAAATAAATCTTCGTGATTATATATATATATATCAAGTTAAAATAAAAATATTATTTATTTAATTTTTATATTTTATATAAGAGTTATCTTTAAGTGCCATTTTTTGGAGTTTTTGGTAGACTTATGGATGGAATTGTGAAAAGAATTGCACTTAGATCTTGATTTGTGTAGTTTAAACTGGATTTGTGAAAATAGATTATGTACAATTCACCTATCAAACTTGTGATTTCAATAAATCTCTACTAAATTTTACACAAATTAAATCCGAAAATAAATTAACAAACTTTTTAAAAATCACACTAAAAACAACTGTTTATATATTTTAAAATGTATTGTAAATAAATTAAATGTTTTATTTACTATTCATTTAATTTATATTTCATATAATTACACTAGTTCAGTATTCTTTGCATTTTCACATTGTTCCCACAGCAAGAAGGATGTAGCGTGATACTTTCACATTCGCAATTCCTTGTTCACATTTACAACCTCGGTTTCACTAATTTTCAAATTTTTGTGCGAGGGGCACATACGCTCTTTCCATATAGTTGACAACCAAACCCCGGGTCCAAGAATCTGATGCCAGTGAAGTCTCACACTCGCAGTACTAAATTTCGCTAGCAGAGCTCCCAAATGCACGAGGATTTGGCCAAAAGCCAATCTGTTACTCTTTCTTCCAGGGCATAGCAACAGTCGCGAGCAATGAAGGTCCAAGGCACTTCGATTATCGGGACCTTAAGATGTATGGCCGCCTCTTCCCTTTGGATTCCCGCCTTCTCTAATTCTCTTTGGCTAGGCCAGCCTATGACATTCCATCCCACCTCTACTCTTTTGAATCTTCAAACCGCTCCGCCTTGCTTTCGCTCCATCATTCCGAATACATTGAAATTTTCTTCCGCCACGGCAACTACAAACTCTGTGAGAAGATGGTCAGTGGAGGCTCGGACGGTTTGCTCTGCTGCCAGTAATCACTTCGTTAAAGCCAAAGAGAGCCCTGGGGCGAAGGATGCTAGGACAATTCACTCTGGTAATACTACGTCCGTGGTGAAAGGTATCAATGAACGTAGTCATGATGAAAGGTCAAGGGAAAATGCCAACCATCCTCCACCACAAGTAGTGCCATGGAAAAAAGAGCTTTTCAACACCGTCCATTTCATTGGAACAATAGATTCACCGGTTCAATTCAGACGCACACAATCAGGAAAAGCGTCTGCATCGACTACGCTAGGAGTAAAAGCTAATACCAAGGGGGAAATTATGCGGTACGAATTCTCAATACTTGAGTTTTGTTTTATTCTATTATGTAAGAGCTGAGAACAAATGCAAAGAAAACAGTAAGGGATTTATCACGAACTTGTAAACAATTTTCTGAAATTTGACAAAAGCAATTAACAGAACTGCTGAGTTACCTACCTGTGCCGCTGCGGTTGAATAAGCTGTGTCTCTGCCGTTGAAGATGCCTCTAGCTGCGCTGTTACAGTTAGCAAATGACTGAATCCATCCAGCCAAACTGAGTAGACCTTAGTTGCTCAATCCAGTAAGCTTCTTAACAGAAGCCGACTGTCCCCCGTGCCCAGAACCTCAGAACAGTACAAGTTCTTCCTGTGGGTAATTTCCTCAGATGATGTTCCTCCTCCTTCAGATTTTCTCCCCCTGTTCTTTCCCTTCCTACCGTCTCCCCCCATAACCTTCTGCTCAGTGGTTTTATTAGGTTTCTTGGCGGTGGCCGTCCTTCCATTAGTAGCCCACCGCTTAATCTGCGGGTGACACCTTCCATGTCCGGCCTCCTTTATCACTGGTATGGTCACGTATATAAATATTTCAAATTTAATTAAGGATATCACTTTATGAATTATTAAAATATTATTAAGATTATGACTTTATATTAATTTCTTATATATATATATGTACATGTACTTTAAATCATTTTATTAATTAATATAATTTATTTTTATTAAGAGATAGGTCGTTACATACGCTCCCCCTTTATAAAACTTCGTCCCGAAGTTAGGGTCTTATCTTATCTGATTACTTATGATAGCAATTAGTACATTCTTCTTAGGATTGTAAACCGAGGTTTGAAAATTCTTATTTTAGTATAAGGAGACTATAAAATTAGTGTTTTAGGTTTACGATTTTAATGGCCATGCCTTGCCCTATCCAGGTTCCCAAGCTATTTTAAAATCATCCTATCCTTCCTAATCTCTTCCGCTCCCATCCTATCCGTCCTCTACTGGAGTATGCCATGGCACCAATTTTGCTGACCTAACCATTCATAAACTCTAAGGTGACAGCGTCGATTATACCGACCCGATTCCTAGTAGGCATCCGGCAGTCATCATCACACGTCTAGGGGAGCGTGATTCGCACAGTCCTCCCATGACTTCAGGGTTTGGAGGATAAACGGTGGGCAACATCTCCACCCCCCCCAGTAGAATTAGGGCTAATACCCTATCATAGAATCACTTTGAGCTTTAATTGTTCTGAGGTTCTGTCATCACGTGGTCATTGTGGTAACTGTTTATTATCTGCAATCATAGACTTATCCATGCATTCGTAAAATGTGCATCAACATATTCAAAATAACTCATATATTATTCACATATGTCACTACAGTATAACATACTTTGCCATATTTTATGCATGTCATTTGACTTTCATTTAAAATGTAGTTATTCCCTGATTTCTATTCCATTGATCCTATTGACATGTATAAATAAAACAGTTTTATAATATCTTAATTCCTATCAGAAGTAAAATCATTTAATTTTCTTAAAATTTACTTTGATAACTATAATTGAGTAAGATTAACAACATATATCCTTTTAGTATCCATGTACCAGCAGAAGTTAAACATATATTATGTCACAAAATTTCACGTTCATATATAATCATTCAAAATGGTTCCGAGTCTCTGATTTGCAGTGAAGTAAATATATACTAAACACCTTAGTCCATTCATACTTAACACCTTTACGCTGAAGGGTTGTAATCGGCTTTGCAATTTTGGAGAATCCCTCCACAAATCTTTAGTACTAATAGGCTAAACCCATAAAGCTTCATATCTCATGTGCATTTTTCGGTATTGGCCATTCCATAATCGCTTTTACCTTCTCAGGATCTACTGAAATCCCTTCACCTGATATGTTATGACCTAAATAATGAATCTTTTCCTCAAAGAATGAACACTTGGATAGTTTTCCATACAACTGACGTTCTCTAACGCGGGACAATATTATCCGTAAATGATCTTCATGCTCTTTCTTATTCTTAGAATAGATGAGAATATCATCTAAAAAGACTTGTACAAATTGATCAAGATATTTGCGGAAAACACTGTTCATAAGATTCATGAATACTGCTGGTGCATTGGTTAATCCAAATGGTACCACAGTAAATTCATAATGTCTAAAACGTGTCCGGAATGCAGTCTTAGAAATATTGTTTTCAGAAATCCTTAGCTGATGATAGCCCGATCGAAGATCAATTTTTGAAAAGACAACATCTCCTTTCATTTGATCGAAAAGATCATCGATTCGAGGCATAGGATATTGATTCTTTATTGTAGCTCGATTCAAGTCTCGATAATCTATGCATAATCTTAAAGATCCATCTTTCTTCTTCACAAAAATTACAGTAGCGCCCCAAGGTGATATACTGGGTCAAATATGTCCTATATCCAGTAGTTCCTTCAATTGAATTTGCAATTCTTGAAGTTCTGGAGCTGTCATTCTATGAGGTGTTTTAGAGATCGATTGAGTACCTGGTTTTTATTCAATAGTGAGATCCAGCTCTCTTACAGGGGGTAATCTGGGTAGTTCTTTTGGAAATACATCTGGAAATTCGGCTAACGCCGGATATTGTCCTAAGGATGGTCCTTTTTCTTCGCTTACTTCTTGAATTACATAAGCCTGACAACCTTTCTTTAAACAACGTTTCATTTTCATTGCTGATATGTAGCGTAAAGATACTTTTCTCTTGATTCTTTGAATTTGGATTACTTCTCCTTCATCATTTATACCTAGAATTCTTTTCCCATAACAGTCTACCCAAGCTTGATGAGCTTCTAGCCAATCCATACATATGATAAGATCACAAGTTCCCAAGGCGGTGACATAAACTTTCAGTTTAGTCGTACAGACCCCTAGGTCAATTTTGCATTTATCCACACTTAAGCCCACGGATTGGAGTTCTCTTGAGGCCATTTCCACCTGTTTGAAATCATTTTGTCTGCGAGCTGCCAACCCACATTTGTTTAATGCATATGATGAAATGAAACTATCTATGGCACCAGTATCAGATAAGATTTTGAGTTTTATACCATTGATAATACCTGAAGATTCCACTACAGTGGATTGTTGCACTGCTTGGTCGTTGCTGACTACTGCATGAATTCTATGATTACCTTGATTGTTTGATATTGGTTCATTTCCAGTGCTATGCAATATATTTGACGAAGCTTCTGGACAATCACGTTGAAAATGCGGTCCCCCACATCCCCAACAATTAAGCTGCGTTGATCCTCTTTGTTGGTTCCCTATAATACTAGTGATTACCCCATTACTATTGTAGTTATACCCCCTATTTATATTGTTGTGCCCCTATTACCCCCATATTGTTATTTCTGTACCCCTTAGAATCCCTCTATTGTTATTTTTGTGGCTTTATATTATTATTGTTAGGTCGGCTGGATTATATTGTGACTCCTTAGACTCCTATATATAGAAAGGAGGTTTTGTCATTTGTATCATCCAAGAATTGTTCATTTATGTAATGTAAAGGAGGTTGCCCCCTCGAAGAGGCTGAATTCTAAGGCGTGGATCTCTCTTTTCTATCTTTTTGTGAGCTGGTTTCATAACATTTGGTATCAGAGCTTTGGATTCTAGGGTTTCGCTGCACCAAACAGGTCATCGTGGCATTTTCGCTATAACTTTTTTTTGTGACGTTTCAGAAGTCGCAAAAAAAACCCATTTGAGAAGAAATCGCGCTGAACCTTGGGTCCGAATTTCAGAGATTTTCGCGCGATATTTGCGGAGATATGATCTGAGGAAGTTGGTCTTTTTGCAGACTCCTGAATTACATTCAAAACAGGTGACCTAAGGAAAATCGTCATAACTTTCTCTCTGGGGATCGGATTGAAATTTCGTAAGAAGGTACAGAAGGAGGACGGACTGTAGTTTCTTGTATGTGTGCTTCAGATTCAAAGGTTGAAACAGGGACTCGTGGCACGTCGTACAACTTAGCTCTACTGAACCAGTCTAAAAGCAAGTCACTGTGGGAGATTTCACATAACTCTTCCTTGGAGAATCCAATTTGGCTCAGACTTGTGGCATTGGAAAGAGAACGCAGAAGGCTACTACAGGTAGCAATTTCAGAATTGGATGATCCGAAATTACAGAGATACATCAGATTCAATATCAGGCTTCTATAAAGTGAAAAAAGGTGTGTAGTTTTTTTTTAAATTTTTGTGTAAGCTTGGTTTAACGGAATTCAAAGGGCATAGTAAAGCATTATTATTGGTAACTGATGCCCCGAGGAAAGAAAATGCAAACACCTAGTAAGGAACCTGAAAGCTCTAGCATGACTCATGAAGAAGAGGAAGAAATGCTACATGATATATCAAAATTACAAGAACAAGTGCAACAAATGTCACGCTCACAAAAGCTAACAGAAGCTAAGATAAGTGGCATGGAATCTAAGGTACATGGCGTGGAATCTAAGATAAAGGGGATGGAAGCTAAGATGGAGGATTTGATGGCAAATTTGAAGATAGATTTGAATACAAACATGGAAGAGTTGAAGAAGTTGCTACAAGAAAGGGTCACTAATGGTGAAAAGGTAGTAAAGGAAACTCATGATGAGAACAAAAGAAATGTTAATCATGATTCCATAGACTCTAATGTTGGATCAAAGACTCACCATGTTCCAAAAATCGATATGAGGAAGTTTGATGGCAAGGATCCCGCCACATGGATATTACAGATGGAGCAATTCTTCGATCTCAATAATGTGCAAAACACACAAAAGGTACGTATGGCAACTTTATATTTGGAACCAAATCAGTTTGTATGGTATCAATGGCTTTGTTCTCGTAAACAATTTATCACTTGGGCAATTTTTACGGAAGAATTAATAGCACATTATGAGGATACAAAAAGCAACACTTTTTTTAGCCAATTGATAAGTCTCAAACAAAAGGGTTCAATAATGGAGCACATTGAGGAGTTCCAAAAATTGAACATAAGGGTAAAAGATATTCCAGAGGAGCATAGGATTGATGTGTTCATAGGGTCTTTAAAGGATAATATCCAACATGATGTGCGCCTTGGGAACCTGATTCATTAGAGAAGGCATTCAGGTTAGCAAGAAAAATGGAAAGCAAAATTATGGCAACTAGGAAGCATACCATTCACAACTATAAAGACGGAAGTGTTGTTGCCCATAGTCTTCCACAACCTACAAGGTTGACACCACAACAATTGGAAGAAAAAAGAGAAAAAGGGCTTTGTTACAATTGTGATAGCAAATACACAAAAGGTCATAAGTGTGCTGAGAAGAAATTATTCTACATAGATTGTGAAGAGGAAGAAGAAAAGGAGCAAGAAAGGTCAAAAGAAGAGGATATATTCCAGGAACAAAGCCTAGATGAAGAACAAATAAATCCGACCATATCTTGTAATGCATTGGCGGGAATTACCACTCCTCAAACCATCAAGATAGAAGGACAAATCAAGAAGAAAAAGGTAATAGTGTTGATTGATTCAGGAAGCACCCACAATTTTATTCATTGTAGGGTAGCAAAAGAATTGAATTGCTTCCTATATCCAGCACCAGAGTGTCAAGTGATGATTGCAAATGGAGGAACAATAAATTGTTCTGGAAAGTGCCATAATATCAAGCTATCCATGGGAGAATATGTATTGACTAGCCCAATGCTTTCCATTCCAATGGGAGGTGCTGATGTTGTACTAGGAGTCCAATGGCTACAATCCTTGGGTACAATAGCTTTTAATTTTCAAGAACTTTTCATGAAATTTTCTGTGGAAGGAAAGGAAGTTGAATTAAGGGGTATTGCAGGGAAACCAGGAAAGATAATCAGCTCTAATGGAATGACAAAGCTTCTAAAAAAGGAGCAAAGAGGTGTAATTGCACAATTATGTTCACTAGATGTTTCCACATTGGAATCATCTATTTCTCCAGATCTCCAAAAAGTCCTGGACAATCATTCCAAGGTATTTGAGACTCCCAAAGGTCTCCCACCTATGCGTGATCATGATCATGCTATTCATCTGATTCCAGGAAGTGTTCCTCCAAACATCAGGCCGTACAGATATCCATATGTCCAAAAAAGTGAAATTGAACGTATGGTTGCAGAAATGCTAGAGGCTGGTATAATTCAACCGAGTCAAAGTTCTTTCTCAGCTCCAGTAGTATTGGTGCACAAGAAGGATGGATCATGGCGCATGTGTCCAGATTATAGGGAGCTCAACAAGCTCACTATTAAAGATAAGTTCCCCATTTGTTATTGATGAATTACTGGATGAATTGCATGGATCAATTTACTTCACCAAGTTGGATCTTCGTTCGGGATATCATCAAATTAGAATGAAGATTGAAGACATTCCGAAAACAACATTTAGAACTCATGAGGGTCATTATGAATTTTTGGTCATGCCTTTTGGCCTTACCAATGCACCTTCAACATTTCAAGGTTTGATGAATTCAATTTTCAAACCATTCCTTAGAAAATTTGTGTTAGTATTTTTTGATGATATACTAATCTACAGCAAGTCTTGGAAGGATCATGTTGAACATGTTGACAGGGTGTTACAACTATTGGAGGAGAAACAATTATATGCAAAACGATCCAAATGTTTCTTTGGAGTCCAGGAGGTGGAATATTTGGGTCATATTGTATCTCATGAAGGAGTTAAGGTAGACCCTAGCAAAATTAAAGCCATTAAGGAATGGAAAATCCCCACATCCATAAAGCATCTGCGAGGATTTCTTGGGTTGACAGGGTATTATCGCAAGTTTGTTAAGAATTATGGGAGAATAGCTGCACCTCTAACAACATTATTGAAGAAAGATTCATTTTCATGGACTTCGGAAGCAACAAAGGCCTTTGAACATCTTAAAGAGGCAATGTGCCAAGCACCGGTCTTAGCTACGCCGGACTTCACAAAAACCTTTATTGTGGAATGTGATGCTTCAGGAAATGGAATTGGTGCTGTTCTAATGCAAGATGAAAGACCCATTGCTTTTGTGAGTCGTCCAATCAAGGGAAAGTTTTTAAGCAAAGCTATTTATGAGAAGGAAATGTTGGCAATACTCCATGCACTTAAGAAATGGCGACCCTACCTAATGGGAAGACACTTCAAGGTAAAAACGGATCATGATAGCCTTAAATACTTTTTAGAACAAAGATTATCCTCTGAAGAGCAACAAAAGTGGGTCACAAAGATGTTGGGTTATGACTTTGAAATCATCTACAAAAAAGGGAAGCAAAATGTGGTGGCAGATGCACTCTCAAGAAAGGATGAGGATGTGGAAGCATTGTTGTGTGCCATTTCTATTATCCAACCAGATTGGATAAACGAAGCAAGGGAGGAATGGAAGAACGACGAAGAAGTGTGGGCACTTATTCAAAAGCTACAACAAGATTCCAGTACTTCTGATACATTTAGCTGGCAAAATGATTCGCTATGGTACAAAGATCGCTTATACCTATGTAAGAATTCCCAGCTAAAACAAAAGATTCTTATGGAATTGCACACTTCTCCCTTAGGAGGGCACTCAGGATTTTTAAAAACTTACCACAGGGTTAAGAAGGAATTTTTTTGGGATGGCCTTAAATCAGATATTCAAAATTTTGTGGCGGAATGTTTGGTTTGCCAGCAAAATAAAGTTGAAACAATTAAGACACCGGGTCTATTACAACCTTTATCCATTCCAAGCCAACGTTGGGAGGAGGTTTCAATGGATTTTATCACAGGTTTACCCAAGTCTGAGGGAAAGAGTGTCATCATGGTGGTAGTTGACAGACTTACCAAGTATGCACACTTTTGTGCATTATCACATCCATTTAAAGCCAGTACAGTTTCTACTGCATTTATGGAAACAGTTCAAAAGCTACATGGAAACCCAAAGATTATTGTAAGTGACAGAGATCCCATTTTCACTGGAAATTTTTGGACAGAATTATTTTCTTGTCTTGGTACTCAGTTAGCTCATAGCTCATCTTATCATCCTCAATCTGATGGGCAAACTGAGATAGTAAACAAATGTTTGGAAGGATATCTTCGTTGCTTTGTATCTGATAAACAGACACAATGGGTCAAATGGTTGCCTCTGGCTGAATGGTGGTATAACACTTCCTTCCATACAACAACAAAAATGACCCCATTTATGGCACTTTATGGGTATCAACCACCATCCATCACATCATATTTAAGAGAAAATTCTAAGGTTCAGGCAGTGGAACATCACATCGAACATCAACAACAAGTCCTCCAACTCTTAAAGGATAACCTCGTGTTGGCACAAAATAGAATGAAACAACAGGCAGATCAACATCGCAGTGAAAGAAGTTTTGATGTAGGTGATTGGGTATTCCTACGGCTACAACCATATAAGCAAATGTCCCTAAAGCAAGCTAAGAAGGATAATAAATTATCACCAAAGTATTATGGTCCGTACAAGGTGTTGGAAAAGATTGGTACTATGGCATACAAATTGGAGCTCCCTGCAGCTTCTTGATTGCACCCAGTTTTCCATGTTTCATGTTTAAAGAAGGTTATAGGTGACAAGCTCCCAATTCAAACAATATTGCCAGAACTTGACGAGGAAGGAAAAATTATATTGGAACCGGAAGCAATCACAGAAACAAGAACTCGACAGCTACGAAATCGACCAATTTCAGAGTATCTTATCAAGTGGAAGAACTTATCCGCTGAAGATTCCACATGGGAGGATCAAAATTTTGTGCAGAAGTATCCAGAACTGCTCAAGCGTTGAGGACAACACTTTTTTGAAGGAGAGGGGCATGTTGGGTCCCTATAATACTAGTGATTACCCCATTACTATTGTAGTTATACCCCCTATTTATATTGTTGTGCCCCTATTACCCCCATATTGTTATTTCTGTACCCCTTAGAATCCCTCTATTGTTATTTTTGTGGCTTTATATTATTATTGTTAGGTCGGCTGGATTATATTGTGACTCCTTAGACTCCTATATATAGAAAGGAGGTTTTGTCATTTGTATCATCCAAGAATTGTTCATTTATGTAATGTAAAGGAGGTTGCCCCCTCGAAGAGGCTGAATTCTAAGGCGTGGATCTCTCTTTTCTATCTTTTTGTGAGCTGGTTTCATAACACTCTTGAATCAAGATGTGAATTTCTAGAGAAAGAGCTTCGTCCTCTCATGTTGATTCGTCTCGAATTTCTTCCTCTACTGGTAGTCCCTCGAGATGTCCATGGACTGGTGTTTGATGATTCCGTGGCTATAGTGTTTACTGCCATGGGAGCTCTTGTTTCTATATTTCTTGGGGTAAACATGTTACCGTAAGGTGGCCTCAAGCTACCTCCTCTGAAGAAGTTTCGGGGAGTCTTTCCTGGAAATCCTGATTGTAAAGGTTCTGCTGGCCCTATATCTTTTTTGATTCCAAGGTGCTCTTCTGCATAACGACCACATTCAACCGCCTCAGCTACTGATGATGGTTTCCACATGCTTACCAAGGCTCTGATGCGAGGATTTAACCCAAATATGAAGCGTTCAGCTTGACATTCATCAGAATCTAAGTAGTGAATGTATTTTACAAGCTCCATAAACCTTATCTCGTACTCTTCCACTGTTTTATTACCTTGAACTAAGGTATGGAAGGCTCTGGCTTGCTGTTGTTGAAAGTATGGAGGTAAATACTTTGCACGGAATCTTTCCTCAAATAGTTCGCAAGGGACATTATCCAATGGAAGGTGCAGCTGCTTTTCCAGATTCCCCACCAAATCAAGGCACTTTCCTTTAATTGAAATACAACAATTTTTGTTTTTGCCGAAGAAGAATATTCTCTTAATTTAAAGCATCTGTTCATTCCTTCTAACCATGCTTCAGCGCGTTCACCTGCTCGACCTCCTGAGAATTCTGGGAGTTTAATTTTCTGAAGCTCCCTAGAAATGTCTTCTTTTGATCTTTTGGGCTCAAAATTCTTTGGTTCCGCTGAACTGGTAGCTAAAGGTTGAAATTCCTCTTTGGTCTTAGCCTTAGTTGATTCTTTTGATGTCTCCAATAAGGCTTCCAATGAGTTCATTATCACAGTCAACTCTGGTGCTGGAGCGATTGATGTTGATAATGGTCTTGGTGGTGTCGATGGTGATGGTGGTGGCGATGGGATGATGACGACGACGGTGGCGGCATTAATGACAGTGATGCTGCCCGATCACGTCGTCGTCGCTCATATGTCTTTACCATTGTAATGCTTCCTGTGTACATAATGATATTCTATAAATTTTTTTAAGGTAGACAATCGAATTTAACATATAATTTTCTTTTGCAATTTCACATTCATAAACGGGTATAGTTTTGCTATTTTTATCTGCTAGGCAGATCTTACTGGTACCGAGGTTAAGGAGGGTGGTCTCGCGACCTCCTTGTCCTAATGCAGGGTATTCTATCCTAAGATGAAACAATGCAGAAGGGTATGGCTATTAACGCCTAGGGTAGATCATCCAAAAAGTAATGACTAAGTAACACTTGCAAAATTAAATATTAATTATCTCGTTTATAATGAACAACATCAACATCAATTACTTAAATGTATGCTACTGGAATATCAATTATAACGGTTTTTTTTTTTGAAGGTTAAACTTGGTACCAATTTAAACAAAATATCATATATATATAATGTATATTTATTTATTTCGGGCGCCGACTGTTCAGCAGTTAAATTTCTCCATTTTCTAAGATTTTCTTTTTCTAATGTCAAAATTTCACGCAATCTTGTTTCGTTGATCGTTCTTGTTTCGATGATCACAGTCATATTGGCAAAAATTTCAAAGATTCCTATCACAGGTATATGACAAAATTACTATTATGGACGAATAGACAAAATTTTGAAGGACAAAATTCAATCTATTGTTTGCATTATTGCAGAACGTATATATCATATAAGATGATACTGAGTTTCATCATAATTCAACTCAAATTTCATTAAAAACGAAAAATCGATTTGAATACGATTTATATTTCGTTAAAAACAAAAAAAATCGAACGATTTGAATATTATTTATTCCACGCTCAATTTCAGTGATGAGAGTAGCCTACTCATCCAAAGGCTCTTCGTGCCCTCGAAAAGATTTGGGTTGTCCGGTTTCAGGGAAAAATCGACTGTCAGGGGATTTTCGGAGGCCCGATGGGCCTACATTAACTGGGGCTCCAACGCTCCGAAAGCCTCGACAAAGCACTTCTGCGTCAAAATAGTTGTTTCATATTTCACAGATTGGCTCTAGAATATGATATATACACATCAATCGGTATTAAAATATTATTAAGATTATAACTTTATATTAATTTCTTAAATATTTATTTATTTACATTTCTTATTGTATATTAAACTTTTACATCCATTCAATCACAAAAATGAGGCACAAAAATTAAGATGGTGCTTTATCGTGGCACAACTCAAAATATAAATTAACAAAATTGCACACGCTCAAATTTTTATAGAAAAAAATGATTTATCCGCAGGAGAACTAAAGTTTATTAACAAGAAGCTTACTATGAATGCCTATTATTATGACATACCCTATGATGTATAAAACTGGAATTCGAATATCTTATTTACACTTGACAATATAAGATGTCTTAAAACAAGTTTAACCTTTGGTAACCTTTGGTTGGGCGTTGGTTGCATAGGACATAAACATGTGGGCTCTATCCGCATAGGTTCAATCCACGCAAGGAGTGTTTGTAACCCTAACGCGTTTCCCAACCACATTCGAAAACATTAAAAATGAATCCTTGTGTCACATACTACACGGTATTTACTCTATCCACCCTTCACGTAACCTTGATGCTGTCACTAGGATGGCAGGGCGAAGATTCGAGGACTTTGGAGAAGTTAGACCGAAGGTTCTTAGTTCGATTTATATCCGGAAATTCAACCAACTGTTCCTAGGTTCTGCGCATTCCACTTATTATAAATTCGGGTTATGGAAATGGATTTCTGTGCGATTGCTCGAGGTAGCTCACAGCGCAGGAAAGATGGATCTTGTCCGACAGTTCTAGTCACGGCCGCTGCTGGGGAAAACTGGGTAGTAAACACATTTTATCAATGGCTGTCAGTTCTGAATGCAGCTCCAAGTCATCTAAGGAGAGTTGTCAGCCATTTTCGCATCATTTTTGAGCACCCATTCTTGTGATAACACATCTCTGAGTCAGCGAGTTGATTTGAGGACAAGGCCTGGAGCTTCTTTATGCCTTCTCTTGGTTAGTTTGATAGACAAGCTAGCCACTTTCTCTTGGTTGACTTTCTTGTACTCAAGCGAGGGCTGGACCAACCAAAAGCTAGGTGTTGTATCTAAAACCAATTTATTTTAGGGTTTTGGAGGTGCTGTATCAAATATTTTCCTCGTATGGATCCATTCTAATGTATAAGAAATAGAAATTTCATAGAGAGACGATCCATCATGTAGTTTTTTGGTAGTTTGTTGGAGAACCTATCATGCCCAACCAATTATAAGATAAAGCAGGACAAAATCTCTGAGTATCTTAATAAACAGTATTATTGATCCTGGAGTCATGGGCTATTCTGGCATTTTTATCTTCTGAATGCAGCTCCAAGTCCTCACAGAGGCAGCCGCATTGCTTAAGGGCAGTTCTGGGTGGTGTTTTGCCTTGATTTTTATGGTATCTTTCTTCTACAGGTCAGCCGCAGCTAGGAGGAGCACCTATAGTTAGGCTGCAGGCCTAAAGTGACCTGTTCAGGAGGTCGAGGAGCAGCAGTAGGCCGCAGGTCAGGTATTGAGTGAACAGGGGGCTGTAGGGCAGCGTTTTGAGGCCTAGAAGGTGGCCCGAATGGCAACAAAGGAGAGAGAACGGGATTTACAGGCAATATTCAAGTCAAGAATCAGGAAAACGTAGGTGGGTGTAAGGCCTGTAAGGTCAAAGGGTTTCAACCTTGCTCTGATACCAAATGTAAGAGCCGAGAACAGATGCAAAGAAAACAATAAGGGATTTATCACGAACCTGTAAACAATTTCCTGAAATTTGACAAAAGCAATTAACAGAACTGCTGAGTTACCTACCTGTGCCGCTGCGGTTGAATAAGCTGTGTCCCTGCCGTTGAAGATGCCTCTAGCTGCGCTGCTACAGTTACCAAAAGACCGAATCCACCCAGCCAAACTGAGCAGAACCTGGCTGCTCAATCCAGTAAGCTTCTTAACAGAAGCCGACTGTCCCCCGTGCCCAGAACCTCAGAACAATACAAGTTCTTCCTGTGGGTAATATCCTCAGATGATGTTCCTCCTCCTTCAGATTTTCTCCCCCTGTTCTTTCCCTTCTTACTGTCTCCCCCGTAACCTTCTGCTCGGTGGTTTTATCAGGTTTCTTGGCGGTGGCCGCCCTTCCATCAGCAGCCCACCGCTTAATCTGCGGGTGACACCTTCCATGTCCCGCCTCCTCTATCACTGGTATGGTCACGTATATAAATATTTCAAATTTAATTAAGGATATCACTTTATGAATTATTAAAATATTATTAAGATTATGACTTTATATTAATTTCTTATATATATATATACATGTATTTTAAATCATTTTATTAATTAATATAATTTAAGAGATAGGTCGTTACATATTACATTTTTACTTTTCTTTTGGGGGCATATCCATTGTTTTCCCCTTTTTTCAAATCTTGGACAAGGTCGAATATAGAAAGATGATTTCTCTATATTGGTTTTACTTTGACAAAATAGATAAATTCCTAATTTACTTTGACAAAATAGATGAATGCTTGGGTGAATCTTGTCCATTGGCCTTTAGTTGGATGGTGCCAAGGGGATGTTTACTACGAGGCCTGAATCTTGTAGACACCTTGTCGATCGCTAATAAAATTGGAAAAACTACTCTCTATTTCAAGTTGAAGGGTGTAGTTTCATCCGATCCTTTTATGATTAAAAGTTGCAAAAATTTCAAAAATATTTGTATTTCAATTGAGAAGAGTAAACTAAGTATACTTCTCTCTATCTCTCTCTCTAGGGACTCCAACTTCTGACTGAACAACCCAACAAGTAGTTGTTGGAAATACTGAGGAGGGGGAAGGGGGCCGCAATCGGTATTTCACTTTTCTTTACAATTTAGTATAAAAAACATTAACCAATAACATCACATCAAGAGATACACAAGAATTATAGGAACAATCTATTTATATTACAAGGGAAGCTACAACTTCTAGTTTACGAGCTACAACTGGAAGGTCTACAACCCTAAGATATTTACAAGCCACTACTGGAAGGAGCTACAACCCCTGATTTACCAGCATCCATTGGAAGGAGGTGACATCCTCCTGACGGAAGCTACAACTTCCTTCCCTAGCACCACTGTGGCACCCTTTGCTCATCAACTGCTGTTTCATTGTATCATTCGTCAAAGAACTTGTACTCATGCAAATTCACGTTCTTAGGTTGCTTTTTCAAACACAACTCAATGTGCCTTCGGTATGCCCTTTGATCAACTTCTAACTGCATCAAACTCCACCTCTTAGCAACCTAGTGCCTTGTCATATATGATCATGATTGTTTTGACTATTCTTTAAGTCATCAACAACTTTAGATTTGCCCCTTGTCATGAACAACTTGCCTGCTGCTATAGTGCAGTTCAAAAGTATGCAATCCAACAACAAAAGGAACTCTGTTGGACACCTAATCCTAAAGGGTTAGTGTGGAAGCCGAAAAGACTAAGCAGTCCAAGAGACCTTGGGATCTGAAACCCAAGAGTCACAACATTGTATTATAAATGTACATCTCCTGTTAATAAAAATATGTACTCACTGATTCATCTTTCACATCTATCTTGCTGTCCATGTGTGTTTAACATGGTATAAGAGCTGGTACGTTCATAACCTTCTCAATATTGTGTGAGCCACTTGTTTTTGTGGCCTGTGTAAACCAACGCTTCTATGTTTTAATGAGTTTTTTATGGTCCATCTCTGCAAATTAGTTGGAAGTCGTTGAACTGCGCCCTGCGCTTCTGTTGTGCTGTCATCCTGACATTGAAACGCTTGAGCGCTGCCCTGACATATTCATTTGAATGCGCTCTGACTCCAAAACCGTTTCATATCCTCTGCACTCCCTGGGCTGTGCATATTCCTTTCCTGTGTGCTGTCTGCACTGTCCATGAGCGTTTCATGATAATTACCCTGCTCCAGGCTGCTCATTTTTCATTGCCAGATGCTGCTCAATTTTCCATATAAAACGTTGCGCTGCTGATGGTGTCAGCTCCCTGAATGCCGACTCCAAAACCGTTCTGACATACTAAGCTCTGTCTTTGGGAAAACCTTCGAATGCCCTCTTTAGTATTATGATTACTTGCTGGCCTAAAATCTGTGGGAAGTTGCTGTAGAACGATTGGTTGAGCGCTGGAAACGCAGGCACAAATAGGATATGCCTTGCAATGTCTAAAGACTTTCGTAGTATCCGCAGGTTAAATCATTTGTTTCGATTCTGGAAATCTTCATCACTGATCTATTCATCTTGGTCTTGAGATTTCTCGTCTCTTGTCGATTGTCACTCTTTTTATATCGCTCACGGGAATGCACTCTCATGTGTTGAAACATTTTTGTCTGCATTTACATTTTTGCTCAAGTTACTTCAGTCGAAGGGATTCATTGTATTTTTAATGTTGCGTACCTATTTAAATGTAAATACTTATATTTTCAAAAAGAAAATGATCGGTATCAAAGAACCAAAAGGAATGGAGTGAGAAACATTTGGTCTCCTCGTGGAACTAGTCGCTTGGTTCATTGCTAGCTGTGGTGCTGGTTGATGATGCAACTGCTGATGCTGAGGTTGCGGTAAATGATTCAATGGCTTCTTTACAGTCACTAAAAGCCTGTCTCTGTTCATACTCAAGCAAATTTTTACTGGGTCTCAAATTACATTGACGATAGATACCCTGCCGTTGTACTCCATCATAACCAGCATATTGAGGATATGCAGAAGGATAAATCCAAGATGAAGGCAGGCAACCACTTGTGATGGGGGCGTCACTGTGTACATCTTGAGCTCTTTGTCATTGGATTGTGTGGCATTTTCTGCAGAAGAAAAGGCAGCAAAACGATGATCGAGAAGCGCGGAATTGAGCATTGATTACCTGGAGTTGTCTGAGGACTGCGGCCATGGTCTAGACTTCCCCTGCGTTAGCCTTCTGATACGCCTGGGGATCAACGAAATACTACCATGCTTCGCAAGTGATGGCTGCGTGGAGGTTCACTGGGATTGTAAAGCTTGTGCTTTATGCGAATGCACTGGACATGTAAACGGATCTGAACTTATTTGTGGAGCAACTGTGCAAGCCGTGTTCTTCGTCTCATCTTTTCTGAAAGTTCCTGGTCATGCTTTGCAAGCCGTGTTCTTCGTCTCATCTTTTCTGAAAAGTTCCTGGTCATGCTTTGCATCTTCTGGAAGTGATCCCGTAAGGCTCATTCCTCGTATGTCTTCCTCTCGGGCTATCAAGTGCCCCATTTGAATATGAACCAGAAATAGAAGGCATATAACCATATTTTGTCTGGATGCCTCTGTTATCAGTCAAAGTACCTTTTGTACAGCGGTCCTTTTCAAGGCCATAAAGCCTGGTTTACCGTTGTTTCTTTACAATTCTTCAAACGGGCGCTTGCATGGCGTTTTTGAGGCATCTTGTCACGGTGGATCACATTTGCAGCTTTTTGTATGTAAGCATTTGAAACCTCGACGAAGTGGGAAAACAATTGCATCCAAATATCCTGTCCAGGTCAGAGTTTGTGTAAGAGAAAGGAGGGGCTCGAGGTGAGATACCTCCAAAAACTTTGTCCGGAGTGAAACTATTGTTGTCCTGGCGCCATAGTCTATGGAATGAAAAGATTGAACGAAAACCATGTCAGAGAGTTTTTTTGTTCTCGCGCCTTTCACCTTCGGCTCTGAGCATTTGGGGTAGGCATATTTGTACTCAATAGGTCGTTGTTTATTTCTATTACAGTCGTCTGAAGAGAAAGAAAACCAATCCCTGTGATTTTTCGAGAGTTAGCCTTTAAAGGTTCAATTACAGTGAATTGAAGAGCATCAATAGCACGTTAGGTGATTCGATGTAGCTGGGGAAAAGGATATTTGGTGTTGGCTTCAATGGATGTTGGCCCTCTGCTCGTTATAGACATAGATCTGCAATGATTGATGATTAATGTCCCGAGCATAGTAAAGCTCCTCCCAACACATTCTCTGTTTGTTTGTTAAACAAAGTGAATTCAAATGCTCCGCTAACCAATAGCCTGCAACGTACCCTCTCTGTGTTTAGCGTTGACTATGTATGAAACATTGAATTGAAGACCACTTTATTTTTCAGTATTTGATTTCAAGCTTTAGACTTTGGAAGGCAAAGCGATCACAGAGAGAAACCAATTAAAGTTTCTTTTTGGTGTCTGATAATCTTCTAGAAGGCATACGAAGAAGGGAATTTGATTTCTTCCGGTTGCGCTTTAAGTTGAGTGTTACAGCAAAGAGGACATCAAACTTCCTCATCTCATTGGATGTGTGGCTGTGAATATATTGAAGACACTCCATATTTATTTCTCTGTCTTGGAGCTGAATACGTTGCATATATTATCACTGTGGTGTTTTTTCTGTAATGATGGAGCTTTTTTGATGTTATAACACTTATCTACAGCCACTATTCTTCCTAACATTTGTTGGTATATTCTACTTCAGATCTCTGTTATTATTAGAGTTGATATATCAGAGGTATATGTAATCCATTCCTGTAGTTGAAGTTCGAATTTCAAAGAAGGAAGAAGTCATCTAGTTGTGCATCCATACAAAGCGTATCTTGGTATACCTGAGCATTTTAAGGGTGAAACATATCTATTGTATCTGTGTTGGAAGGACAATGTATTTTTCAAACTGATATTCTTAATTTTTTGAAATCTTCAATAGCTGGGGTTTGTCTAGACTTGCTGAGTGTTCATTTCTTTGTTGAGACAATGGCTAGATTTCATGATGTATTAGAGTTACTGAATACACTAATACACTCCACTATTGGTGGGAAGGTAAATGTTAGCAAAGACACTCTTTGTGACATTCAGACCTGCCTGCATGATGCACAAGAAAAGATCGACTTTTTGCAGCTTGAATCACAGCTACAGCAAGAAGAGCTACACCATTCTGAACCTGTTTCTGTTCAGAACATTGAGACAACCACCCATCAACAGCATGTTAATAATGGTACAGTTCATTCAAATAAAGCAGCAGTTGTATATGCAGATGCAGAAACTCAGTCTGCACTTCCCAAGCCCATCATCAGACCTTGGGAACAGCTTGTCCACAACAAGCACAGAACTGGTCTTGGATATGACAAGGACTTGTCCTTTCATATTCCAGACTATGCCAAGCCCATTCAGTTTCAGAGTGCTGGATTCATTTATGACAGTTCACCTGCTCCTTATGACAGTTCAGTTTCAGTTGTTCCAGATTCTACTCCTCTTCCACCGCAGCAACAACAACAACAGATTGTGAAATGCCAACACTGTGACCGAGTTGGCCATCTGAAAGATCACTGTTTTGATCTTCATCCATGTGAGCACTGTCATAAAACCAGCCATTCTTCACACAGATGCTTCAAAAACAAACGTCCTGCAAGAACAAAGATTCATCTTGGATGGATCGCTTCTTGGCAATGGGCATCAACAGCCAAGAAGATATTCCAAACACATGTCAGAACTTGTTCCAGAGTATTGAACAGTCTTGCAGTTGATTTTTCTCCATCTTCTCACCTTGTATCTGACAGGGGGGGAAATGATGGTCATCTACAAGCTTCAAAGCCACATCAAGCGAGCCTGAGCCACAACCTGCCACACCAGTTTCAGAGTTTTAGCCAGAGACAAAGATGCCTGAACATGCCTTCAGTTGGCGATCTGGGACACTTCCTCTAGCAGAAGACTCCAGCTTCTTGCCAGTTTTGGAAGAATACCAGGAATTACAGAGTTGTTGGTCATCCTTAAACCATCACAGATTAAGAACACTTCCTCTAGCAGAAGACTCCAGCTTCTTGCCAATTTTGGAAGAGTTCCAGGAATTGCATTAAGCATTCCAGAGTTGTTGGTCATCCTTAAACCATCACAGATTGAGAACACTTCCTCTAGCAGAAAATTTCAGTTTCTTGCCAGTTTTGGAAGAGTTCCGGGAACTGCACTAAGCGTTCCAGTGTTGGTGGTCATCCTTAAATCACCGCCCTTTATACCAACATTTCATAGAGCACATTCAGCCTAGTGCTGCCATGTATTTTTTGCACATTTTGTATTATAGCTCTTTTCTTGGACTCATACATAACCCTTCGGATTAAGGGGGGGAATGTTGGACACCTAATCCTAAAGGGTTAGTGTGGAAGCCGAAAAGACTAAGCAGTCCAAGAGACCTTGGGATCTGAAACCCAAGAGTCACAACATTGTATTATAAATGTACATCTCCTGTTAATAAAAATATGTACTCACTGATTCATCTTTCACATCTATCTTACTGTCCATGTGTGTTTAACAAACTCTAATCAACTACTCTAGATGTGGCTTAAAATATACTTTGGATGGCTTAAATCTCCCTAAAAAATTCTACCTCCAAAGACTGCCAATCTACCTCAACATGGGACTTCAAAGATCTGCTTCAAAACAAATATTTAAGTCTGCTCCCAAATGTTTACTTTAGAGTAAATATTAAAGAATGTTCCCAAAACTTTATAGACTTCGGACCTACCCCAAGATTGACTCAGAAAATGCTTCAGATCTATCCTAACTAGGGCCGAGTTTACCTCATAAATTTGCATAGGACAGGGCTGAATTAGGCCTTAGGCACTTGCCCTAAGATAGGGTCGAATTAGGACTTAGGCACTTGCCCTAAGATAGGGCCGAAGTTTGCTTCCGAATTGCCCTAAACAAGGTTGAAAACTTGACCTCAAAGCAAGGCCGAATTAGGGCTTAGATAGGGCAAATTTAGGGCTTAGTCAGGTTCGGACAGGTTGCCAAAACAGATCCTTGTTTTCTCCTCAAACCAGTCTTTAAATTGAAGGACAATTTTTTTTCCAACAATGCCTCAAACAAAGGATAAAACAGGCTTAAGAAATCTTACCAAATGTAGAGCTCGATCTGCATGAGTCATCTTCAAAACATAACCAATACTCCAAGCTTTAGATGTCTACTTCAGAGGGTTTTGAAGGAGCATCAAATTGCCCTAGACTAGGGCCTAAAGCAACCTCAGGAGAAGAACAAAATTGTACCACAAAAGATGCTTCAAGAAATCCAAATTAGACTCAGGAAGATAAACTCGGATTTACACTTAGGATGCACAAATTTGACCTTAGACAACTGCAAAGAAATTAGAAGACAAGCTCAGCTTCTTGTTATTGATCTTTGTTTTCCTTGCCATCTATTCTCCCTTTTGTTGGCCTTGTTACCCACCACCTGTGGGTGACACCCTTAGGAGAATTTTTTCTCCTTGATGGTCCTCAGCCGGCAGCCAGCAACCCCTTGCAGCCACCAGGTAGCTCGATGTGCCATCATCTTCACCATCTGAGCTAGCCATTATGCACCCTCGCCCATCTGACATGATCGTACGTTTGAAGGTGGGCCTTCCAACCCTGAAGGTATGGTTTTCATTATGTAGTTGAGTACTTTTGCTTACTTATCATGGATACTTATGGGAATGGATTGGTGGGGGGATTCAATGCAAAGAATGGGCTTGGTTTGTACTCTGGTCCCCTTGTCCAACTTGGTGGTTAACCTTGTATCCTAGTCCTGTGGGATCTCCTATATTGGCTACTAACTTTAGGGGTGGCACTACATGGGAAACCCTGATTTTGGTTGAATGGTCCCTGTTACCGCTCAAACTAGCAGGGGTCCTAGGAGGGGATCCTATAGGGCAACGACTAGGTCAAGGGCAACAATGGAGCAATAACCCACTATCACCTCAGCTAAGGCTCACTGCTCTTTATAGACTTTCACTGATGGGAGGAGACCTATTATATAAGGAATCACGAGATGAATGGATCAATGAAGAGATGAGGGGTGATTCCTAAGGCCTATTCACAAGAGAGACTCAATTGTATGGCTTGCTTGCTTTGGAACCAAGGTGATGGGCTCTCTAGGAAGGCCTAAAAGGGCTTTTTGAGGTTAGGGTTTGGAGATATGTCTTATCAAGGAAGCCCTTAGTCTCAGAAAACCTTATGGATAATTGGCTTTGGAATGATTTTTGTGGAAGTGGAGTCAACAAGTTGTGGGATCACCAAAGGCCAAGTGGACCCAAAATTAGGTCAAGAGTATGGAGTTGATTGACCAAGGATGTACTTGACTTAATTAGGGAAGAGAAGAGGATCAAAGAAAGAATCTTCTTTTGATAAGTTAATGCTATGATCCCAATGAGGTTACTAGCCAATGGCAAACCAAGGGCAAGAATTGATTTTCGATCTAGGGCTTGAAATATCTCAAGATCCCACTTCCAGAATCTTGTGAAATTTGGAGGGCTTCGTGAGGACACACTAGCGCAGTTGTGGGCAGGAGATCAAATTCTTTTGATGGATAAGTGTTGAGAAAAGTGATGCCTTAGATGACCTATGGAGGCTAGACCTAGAAAAAGAGGGGAAGGTGAGAAGAATTCTCTTTGAAAATGATTGCCTATGGAAGGATCAGTGACTAATCCTTTGGGGAAGATGGAGTCAAGATGAAATTTGTGATTTAGAGGCGCTACACCCAATCAAGGAGCCTCCTAGGTAACCTCGCATGGCAATTACAACATGAGGGCAGTTGCTATAAGAGTTTATTCTTCAATTTGCAATAATCGATGACTTATCAATATATGTTCAATAGAAACAATCTCTAGGAAGATTCACCCTTTCACACATGATACATGAGATGATGCAATGCTACAAAAGACTAAATTTCCACAATTTCGCATAAGAAAAGCAGTAAATTTTAGATCTAGTATAACGGAAATACCAATAACATCAATGTATTAAAGCAAATAACAAGAATAGACATTTAAGTATGGGGGATTTACGCAGTGCATTATATTAGATATCATTTTTGGGATTCAGTTTGAATGACTTACTTAACGCAGTTGAATCCCAAAAATGATATCTAAAGAATAGACATGAAAAGATTACTTGCATGTGCAAATAGTATATCCAATCACCAAAATTATGCCAATAATGAAGCTCCAAGACAAGAGAGAGATATCCAAACATCAAAATTCATCCATTACATCCAAATTCGTCCTCCAAAAGGGATAGCGAAAATCTCACAAGAGAGGATAACCCAATCCAAGTGATCATGAGAGAATGAATCACCTCTCATCTATTTATACAATGTCTAATGAGTTCGCTTTAGCTAATTTGGCCTAATTGAGTCCCTAAAATAAAATAATGTGCATAATAACAATACTTTTTGTGACAAACCCATCAAATAGCTCAATAATACAAGAATAAGTCTCTCAAGAGGGTCAAATGATCAATAAAGTGAGTCGTTGGCCCTTTGATGAGGCCTAATGAAGTCCAAGGGGTTCCATGATGTAGAAATGAACTCCAAAAATAGTGGACAAGGGGTTGGCCCCTTGTTTTCCAAGCAAGAACCTGTAGTGCTCCCAAGTGGGTGTGGGGGCATAAGTACATCATCATGGTTCTACAAATGGATTGAAAATGCCTATAATTCATTTGCAAGGGCTAGAATGATGACATAAACCCTCCCTCTACAGCGGGAGAGATCCTCTGGACCCTGGAACATCTGCCAAGTGTATGGTACAAGTGTGGAATTGATTGGGCATGGTGAACCAAATGCATAATCCTGATTTAAAAGGTGGAACATGGGCAATCCGTGAGCGCTGTTGGGGATCCATAAAGTAATCTTTTCTATTTTGGAGGCCCATGACTCTCAACGCTCACCCTACAAGTGCCAAAGTGGGCCTCTGGAGGGCTAGGACCTTATATAGGGAGACCAAACCCCAAATGGAGATCCACCTGCAATCCTACATAAGATCCAATGTGTCCCCTTGCCCTCCAATACAACAAATCATTAGAATAATCAAGTAAAAGAGCTTACAAGTCATGGAATCAATGGGGCACTTCATGGTGGCATGCCCTTCCATAGTGGGCTTTGGTATGTACAAGTGTCTCCAAGCTCAATAGGGGGTTAGCCAAGGACCCTATTAGGTGGTTTCAACCTCTAAAGGGGGTGACATGTCCATGGTACATCCCTCAAATGGTGGGTGGCAATGATATAATAATGGAGCAGAGTGGGGATCAGGGGAAATCATCTAGACCACATGTCATGGTTCATGGGTAACTACAATAAGGGAAACCCACACCTGGGTATGTGAGTGTAGGAGGGAGCAAATCGTGGTATATGAGTTACCTCGACCTTTGTTTTTCTTCCCTTCTTCATATGCCTTTTGCATTTTATTGATTTTTCTTCACAACTGCTCGGGGCTCCAAGGGATGAGAGCATGATGTGTAATGTGCAGCAGTGGATACCCCCCTAAGGTGTGGCGGTTCATCGCCCTCCAGGGGTCGGGACAATCACAGGTTCCTTAATGATAGAGGGGGCTCATCTATGGCCCGTAGGAACCAGGGTGATGGCCATGGATAAGTGGTAGAGCTCATGTTTATCTTTTGTCCACGTGCTAAATTTGTATGACTCGACCATCTTTTGCATTTTGTTGTACATTTCCTGTTGAGAGTGGGAAAATTATGATTTTTCTTTTCTTTATAGCTGCATCAACCTCCGAGGCATTGTTTCAGGTCCGAGCCAAGGTGTGGACAAAGGGAGGGGGAGGCTATCTTTATGTGGACCCAGTGGACCCAAATGGGAAAATATATGAATGGGGCTAAAATGAGTGGAAGGGGAGTGATGTAGGTGGTATCGGGAAGCGGGACCACACAACCAAAATCGGGATTTCCCTTGTAGTGCCAGTTCTAAATCCAATGGTTAGTAAAGGAGATCCCATAGGACTAGGATACAAGGGTAATCATGCAATCAGGCAGTGGAGACAAGAATACAAACCTAACCCACTCTTTCCACTGAATTCCCTCACCAATCCATGCCCAAAACTGTCCATGACAAGTAAGGAAAATTATTCAATTATACTAATGAAAAGCCATACCTTTGGGGTCGCGAGGCCTACCTTCAAACGTACATTTATGAAAAGTGGTCGAGGGACCAATGGCCGGCTTAGGTAGCGGAGACGATTGCACATTGAGCTATCTAGTAGTGCAAGGGGATGCTGGCTGTTGACTGAGGATCATCTAGGAGATTCTTTTTTTTTTCCTATATACAATACCCACAAGTGGTGTGTAACATCTGGCTCCAACTGGGACATGAGCTCTCAGGAAAGTGCACGAAGCCACTTGAACAGGAGGTCATTAGAACACCAACAATCTCTTTGTATCACATACCTGTTACCTGCACATATCAAAGATCAAGCACATGGGGCAACATGTTTTTGCAGTGTCTTATGATCACCCATCTTAGTATTGGGCCGTACAATTCAAAAGGAAAGTAAAAATATGCAAATTTAATCTAAATGCAGCTAATCTACCATGAAAAATGTCATATGATATTAGTTCTATCAACATGCAATGCACCCTACCCTAACATGCATATAATACAATGTCAAGTATCATGGAAAAGGTTGATACGACTTAACTTGATTAGTTGTGGCCAAAGTTCGTCGTTGAGTTTGGCAATGTAGTAATAATCCTCCCCAACTTTCCCATGAATCTTGACGGGCATTGGATTTTTATCTACCAAGACCACATCCCCAACCTTGTATTCCCTTTTAGGCTTCCACTTTTTGTTTGCTTTGTGATTTGGTCGCTTGAGAATACAAACTTCTTGTGAAGGGAGAATGGGAGAAGGCTTCTCAATCTCATGTCTCTTGTAGTATGGGATCGGTCTTGGCTTGACCACATGAGTAGAGTATGTAGGCTCTCTATAAAGAATGAAGGGGGTTCCATCAGATTGTGGGATAGTGGCATATGACAAGTCCATTTGGAGATGACCTCCAACAGTGGCTCCCCACTTCCTTGATAGCAACATCCCCCATACATCAGGGATATCTATGACCACAACGTCCATAAGCAATGATATATCGGGGTTCATAGCCAAAGAAACCTTAAGATCTTTTATGAGGCCCTCTACTTCTACAGGTTTGGAGTTAAAACCACACACCTTTTTATATTGTCGAGTGATGTTAAGACCCAATTGCTTCATGACTTTTAGTGGCATGATATTCGCGGAAGCCCTTGAATCTAACATGCAGTTATGTAATAAAAGGTCATTTATGGCTAAGGTAAGCATGAATGGCTCATGTCCTGGGTTTAAGTCTGGAAGGTGAATGTTTTGCAAGTCTTCGCGTAATTCTTCCTCTTCAAAGCCCAAGGATTTCTTGATTTGCCATTGTTGTTGGGGATGTTTTGCAATCTCCTTTAATGGAACTGGCACAATCATTTTCCCTATGGTAGAGTTTAGATCAATGTCAAGTCCGACCTCTTTGCCCTTATCCTTTTTCTTGATAGTCTCTTTCTTTGAAGATCCTTTTCGGGATTGGCTTTCTTTAGAGGATCTTTTTTAGGGGGACCCTTATCCTTTTTCTTGATGGTCTCTTTCTTTTGAAGATCCCTTTTGGGATTGGCTTTCTTCAGAGGATCTTTTTTGGGGGGATCTTTAGGGAGAGGTTCTTTAGGAGGGACCTGCTTGGGAATTGAGTCGTCTTTGTTGGGTTCCTTGGAGGTTGTGGGGTCTTTATTGTTGTCCTTTCATGAATATTGGACCTGTTTGAATCTTCCACTATCATCAGCGTTGAGGATTGGCTCTTCCTTTTCTTCTTTGATGGTGACCTCACTAATGTGGGGGGTGAATATATGAACCCCCTAGCAAAATGTTGAAGGCTTCGGATTCTACAAGGTTAGCCTGCTCATCAACTTCTTCATCATCACTCTCATCCTCATCACTTTGCTCATCTTCGGAAGATGAATCTTGCTCAACTGCATTAGTTGGAGCCAAAGTGTTGGGAACTTGCGATGAGCTTGGCTTGTCTTCCTCATTTTGTTTCTTAGGGAAAGGCTTTCCTTTTGGGATATAGCTAGATTTTTGGGCCCTTTCCAAGGCAGTGAGTTTGTTCATGTAGAGCCTATCTCGTGAATTCATTTCTTCGCTGAGCTTTTCCATTTTCTTGAGAAGTACCAGAAGGGTTTCTTCGTGTTGATCTTTGGATTTTTCCTTCTTGACCTCTGCTTTAGCCTTGGGGTGGTCATTAACATCCATTTTGGAGATTCGTAAGTTTTCCTCAACTTCCATTTCTATCTCTTTAGCCTCAGCCAAGGTTGAAGGTTTCTTGTCCCTTAATGCATAAGTTAGGTGGCCACCCACAACTTTGATGAATTTTTCGAGAATGTTAGCATTAGGGAGCTTCAAATGGTCAGGGATATCCCTAACTACCCTATCAAATTTTTGGATGAATTCTTGGATGTCTTCCCTTCCCCTAGTTATTTGATAGAACTTCTCAATGTTGAAGGTTCCTTGTGCATTACATGACCATCTTCTCATGAATATGTCCTCAAATTGGTTAGTCTTATATGCATGCTGGGGGAAGACTAAGATACCATTGCCTCGCTTGTCATTTAAGAGAGAAAGCGAAAAGCATCATGAGCCTATCCTCGTCGAATATCAACCTAGGAGACATGTTCCAATAGAAGTCTTCAATAAAGTTACGGGCACTTATGGTAGCATCGCCTTTAAACTTGGACAACCAACTATTGTATTTCTCAAGTAAAGGTTTGGGCTCATCACTCAATTTCAAAGGGGCAAAGACACTAACCAAATACCTTTCATTTTTGGTCATTTTGGGTTGGTCTTGTTTTGGGTCAGTGCTAGAACCAGTTGCCATCTTTGGGGTAGGATCGCTAACCTTTTCAAATTCAGGGAGAAGGGCGGTTCTAACTGGTGATGGCGTTCATTCTCCCCTTCTTGTAGTGCCCCTAGTTAGAGGAGGAACGTTGTCACCTTCAAGTAATCTAGGGGTTTGGACAATGAATGGAGTTGCCAAAGGAATATTGAGTTGTCGTTAATGAATCAATTCCTCAATAATTCACAAGGGAGGTAGACGTGCTTCCTCCCCGACAACGGTGCCAAAATGTTACCGCTCAAACTAGCAGGGGTCCTAGGAGGGGATCTTACAGGGCAACTACTAGGTCAAGGGCAACAATGAAGCGATAGCTCACTGTCACCTCGGCTAAGGCTCCTTGCTCTTTACAGACTTTCACTAATGGGAGGAGACCCGTTATATAAGGAATCATGAGATGAATGGGTCAATCAAGAGATGAGGTGTGATTTCTAAGGCCTATTCACAAGAGAGACTCAATTGTATGGCTTGCTTGCTTTGGAAGTAAGGTGATGGACTCTCTAGGAAGGGCTAAGAGGGCTTTTTGAGGTTTAGGGTTTGGAAATATGTCTTCAAGGAAGCCCCTAGTCTCAGAAAGCCTTATGGATACTTGGCTTTTGAATGATCTTTGTGGAATTGGAGTCAACAAGTTGCGGGACCACCAAAGGCCAAGTCGACCCAAAATTAGGTCAAGGGTATGAAGTTAATTGACCAAGGATGTACTTGACCTAATTAGGAAAGATAAGAGGATCAAAGAAATAATCTTCTTTGATAAGTTAATGCTATGATCCCAATGAGGTTACTAGCCAATGGGAAACCAAGGGCAAGAATTGATCTTCGAGCTAGGGCTTGAAATATCTCAAGATCCCACCATCAGAATCTTGTGAAATTTGGAGGGCTTCTTGAGGACACACCAACGCAGTTGTGGGCAAGAGATTGAATTCTTTTGATGGATAAGTCGTGAGAAAAGTGATGCCCTAGGTGACCTATGGAGGCTAGACCTAGAAAAAGAGTGGTAGGTGAGAATAATTATCTTTGAAAATGATCTCCTATGGAAGGATCAGTGCCTAATCCTTTGGGGAAGATGGAGTCAAGATGCAATTTGTGATTTAGAGGAGCTACACCCAATCAAGGAGCCTCCTAGACAATTTCGCATGGCAATTAGGGCATGAGAGCAGTTGCTAGAAGAGTTTATACTTCAATTGAGATACGGTGACTTATCAATATATGTTCAATAGAAACAATCTCTAGGAAGATTCACCCTTTCACACATGATACATGAGATGATGCAATGCTACAAAAGACTAAATTTCCACAATTTCACATAAGAAAAGCAGTGAATTTCAGATCTAGTATAACGAAAATCCCAACAACATCAATGTATTAAAGCAAATAACAAGAATAGACATGAAAATATTACTTACATGTGCAAAGAGTATATCCAATCACCAAAATTATGCCAATAATGAAGCTCCAAGACAAGAGAGAGATATCCAAACATCAAAATTCATCCATTACATCCAAATTCATCCTCAAAAGGGATAGCGAAAATCTCACAAGAGAGAATAACCCAATCCAAGTGATGATGAGAGAATGAATCACCTCTCATCTATTTATACAATGTCTAATGAGTTCGATTTAGCTAATTTGGCCTAATTGAGCCCCTAAAATAAAATAATGTGCATAATAACAATACTTTTGGTGACAAACCCACCAAATAGCTCAATAATACAAGAATAAGCCTCTCAAGAGGGTCGAATGATCAATAAAGTGAGTCATTGGGCCTTTGAGGAGGCCTAATGAAGTCCAAGGGGTACCATGATGTAGAAATGGACTCCAAACATAGTGGACAAGGGGTTGACCCCTTGTTTTCCAAGCAAGAATCTATAGTGCTCCCAAGTGGGTGTGGGGGCACAAGGACATCATCATGGGTCTCCAAATGGATAAAAAATGCCTGTAAACCATATGCAAGGGTTAGAATGATGACATAAGTCCTCCCTCTACAGCGGGAGAGATCCTCTGGACCCTAGAACATCTACCAAGTGTATGGTGCAAGTGTGGAGCCAGGTGGGCATGGTGAACTGGGTGCATCATCCTCATCCAAAAGGTGGAACATGAGCAATCAATGAGCACTGCTGGGGATCCATGAAGTAATCTCTGTTATGTTGGAAGCCCATGGCTTAAAACGCTCACGCTACAAGTGCCAAAGTGTCCCTCTGGAGGGCTAGGACCCCATATAGGGAGACCAAGCCCCAAATGGAGATCCACTTGCAATCCTGCATAAGATCCAATGCGTCTCCTTGCACTCCAATACAACAAATCATTAGAATAATCAAGTAAAAAAGCTTACAATTCATGGAATCAATGGGGCACTTAATGGTGGCATGCCCTTCCATAGTGGGCTTTGGTATGTACAAGTGTCTCCAAGCTCAATAGAGAGTTAACCAAGGATTCTATTAGGTGGTTTTGACCTCTATATGGGGTGACATATCCTTGGTACGTCACTCAAATGGTGTGTGGCAATGATATATTAATGAAGCGGAGTGGGGATCAGGTGAAATCATCCACGCCACATGTTAGGGTTCATGGGTAGCTGTAATAAGGGAAGCCCACACCTGGGTATGTGAATGTAGGAGGGAGCAAATCGTGGTACATGAGTTACCTCGACCTTTGTTTTTCCACCCTTTTTCATATGCCTTTTGCCTTTTATTGATTTTTTTTTGCAATTGCTTGGGGCTCCAAGGGATGAGAGCATGATGTGTAATATGTAGCAGTGGATACCCACTTAAGGTGGGGTGGTTCATCACCTCTAGGGGTTGGGACAATCATTTGTTCCTTAATGATAGAGGGGGCTCATCTAGGGTCCATAGGAACCAAGTCGATGGCCATGGATAAGGGGTAGAGCTCATGTTTGGCTTTGCCCACGTGCTACATTTGTATGTCTCGACCATCTTTTGCATTTTGTGGTACATTTCCTGTTGAGAGTGGGCAAATTATGCATTTTCTTTTCTTTTTAGCCGCATCAACCTCTGAGGCATCGTTCCAGGCTAGGGCTTCCCTTATTGTAGCTACGCATGCACCATGACAAGTGGTCTTGATGATTTCCCCTGATTCCCACTCCGCTCCATTATTATATCATTGCCACCCACTATTTGAGGGATGTACTATGGACATGTCACTCCTTTTAGAGGTTGAAACCCCCTAATAGGGTTCTTGGTTAACCCCCTATTGAGCTTGGAGACACTTGTACACCAAAGCTCACTATGGAAGGGCATGTCGCCATGAAATGCCCCATTGATTCCATGAATTGTAAACTCTTTTACTTGATTATTTTAATGATTTGTTGTATTAGAGGGTAAGGAGAAGTATTGGATCTTATGCAGGATTGCAAGTGGATCTCCATTTGGGGCTTAGTCTCCTTATATGGGGTCCTAGCCCTCCTGAGGGCCACATTGGCACTTGTAGGGTGAGCGTTGAGAGCCCTGGGCCTCCAACATAGCAGAGATTACTTCAGGGATCCCCAACAACGCTCATGGATTGCTCATATTCCATCTTTTGGATGAGGATGATGCACCTAGTTCACCATGCCCAACCCATTCCACACTTGCACCATACACTTGGTAGATGTTCCAGGGTCTAGAGGATCTCCCCTGTTGTAGAGGGAGGGCTTATGTCATTATTCTAGCCCTTGAAAATGGTCTACAGGCATCTTCGATCCATTTGGAGACCCATGAGGATGACTTTTATGCCCCCACATACACTTTGGAGTACTACAGGTTTTTGCTTGGAAAACAAGCGGCCAACCCCTTGTCCACTATGTTTGGAGTCCATTTCTACATCATTGCACCCCTTGGAATTCATTAGGCGTCCTCAAATGCCCAATGACTCACTTTGTTCATCATTCGACCCTCTTGAGAGGCTTCTTATTATGTTATTGAGCTATTTGGTGGGCATGTCACCAAAAGTATTGTTATTATGCACATTATTTTATTTTAGGGTCTCAATTAGGCCAATTTAGCTAAATCAAATAAATTAGAGATTGTATAAATAGTAGTAAGATGATTCATTTTCATCATCATCACATGGATTGGGTTATCTTCTCTTGGGAGATTTTCGCTATCCTTCTTGGAGGATGAGTTTGGATGAATGGATGAATCTTGATGTTTGGATCTCTTTCATGTTGTCTGGGAGTTCACTATTGGCATATGTTGATGATTGGATATACTCTTCTTACATGTAAGTTCTCTTTTATACTATTATTGTTATTTACTTTTGTCACATGCATGTTGCTGGGATTTTTCGCTATACTAGGCTGAAATTTATTGCTTTTCTTATGCGAAATTGTGGAAATTTTATCTTTCATAGCATTGCATCATGTCACGGGCCATGTATGATTTGGTGAATGTTCCCAGAAGTAATTTGTGTCAAAATTTGTTTTGATAAGTCATCAAATGTTTCAAATCCATGTGTAAAGACCTTGAAGCTACTTCTCTCATGCCCTAATGCCATGTGAAGTTGTTTTCAATGCCTCCTTGACCAAGTGAACCTATTCCAAACTATAAATTTTCCTTGACTCCATCTCTCCCAAAGGACAAGGCACTAATCCTTCATTGTTGATCATCTTCAACGCTTATTCTTTTCACCTCCCTCTTTTTCTAGACTTGGCCTACATAGGTCACCTAGGGCATCAATTATCTCCCAATCTAGCCATCCAAACACTTAGATTTTTTGTCCACAACTGCGCTGAGTTTTGCTCTAGAGGCGCTTCAAATTTGAAGCAAATCCGACAATGGGGTCTCGAGATATAGCAAGCCTTAGCTCAAGGACTATTTCTTGCCCTAGTTTTCCCTTGGCTAGTGTCCTCATTAGTATCATTGAATTCAAATTTCAAAGAAATTATTTCCTTTGATCCTCTGTTCCTCCCTAATTAGGTCAAGCTCCTCATTCGGTGATCAACTCCATACCCTTGACCTAATTTTGGGCCCGATTGGTCTTGTGTGGTCCCACAATCTATTGATGCCAATTCCATAAAGATCACACAAAGACCAATTCTCCATAAGGATTTCCGGGCCTAGGAATCATCTTTGCAAGATATATTCCCAAACCCTAGCCTCGAGAATCCTCTTAGCCCTTCTTCCTATAGAGCATATCCCCTTGTTTCCCATGCAAGAAAGCCATACAATTGATTCTCTCTTGTGAATAGGCCTTAGGAATCACTCATTTCCTTCTCATTGCTCCATTCATCTAGTGATTTCCCTTTACACTCGGTCTCCTCCCATCGGTGAAAGTTCGTAAAGAGTAGGTAGCTTTCGCTGAGGTGATAGTGGGCTATCGCTCCATTTTTTCCCTTTACCTAGTAGTTGCTCTATAACATCCCCTTTTAGGACCCTTGCTAGTTTGAGTGGTAACAATAACCTTAGTGAGCATTTTTTCTAACTTAGAGACACTTAAAGTGGTATTTGTCAAGCTTTTGAAGATCATTTCTCTAGTTTGCATGTGTAAATCAATTTGGTAGTTGCCCTAAATATTGTCCCAACCATCTTTTGCATTTTTCATTTTCTTTCATTGTATCTTTATGTGCTTTTATCTTCCTTTTAGTTGTGTTAACCTTTGAGACCAAGTTTCCGGGCCCAAGACCAATGTCTACCATCCTGAAGAATGGAGATGGATAACAGGGAGGGATGGAATGTCCTAAGTATGGATTATCTTCAACATGCTATTTCAATAAGTACTTCCCCAATAGTGCCCTTCTTAAACCTTGAGGCCTTGTAGGAGGTCCCACTAGACTAGAGTCAAAGTATGACCTCCCTTGTGAGAGGGAACAAGAATACAATCGATGTCAATTAATCATCCAATTTTCCCTATGATCCATATTAGTATGTCCATAACATTAAATGAAAGCACATCATTGCAAAATGGTTAAAGTACCTATTGATAGATGACCCACCTTCCTTCAAGAAGAAATGCCAGATGGGAGAGAGATCTGAACAATGCAATAGGTGGAGGATCTTGGCATCATGTTATGGGCGGATCATATAGGGTTGCATGGATGGTTAGCTAACCAAGAAGGAGAAAAAAATTCTCCTACGAGTCACCCACTTTTTGGTGGGTAACAATATAAAAGCTAGCTTCTTTGTTTGAGATTCTCAAACATTTACAATGGTAAATGAACGTTAGAAAGGATCAATTGCTAGACTATTTCAAAGTTTTATTTTCAAGTATGGAAGTATGTGAAATAGGTCTTGTTACCACTCAAACTAGCAGGGGTCCTAGGATGGGATTCTATAGAGCAACTACTAGGTTGAGGGGCAACGATGGAGTGATAGCCCACTATCACCTCAGTTAAGGCTCCCTGCTTTTTACGGACTTGCGTCGATGGGAGGAGACCTAAAATGGGAATTGCGAGGATGGATAGGTCAATGGAAGGATAAAGGATGATTTCCAACATTCACAGGAGAGACTCAACAATAGGGCTTTCTTGCTTGAAAAGCAAGGTTAAAGGCTCTCTAAGAAAGGCTAGGAGGATTCTTGAGGTTAGGGTTTGGGGATATGTCTTACCAAGAGATTTCCTAGACCCAAGAATCCTTATATAGAATTGGTCTTTATGTGATCTTTGTGGAATTAGAATTGTAAGGTTGCAAGACCACACAGGGACAAGTGGACCCAAAATTAGGTCAAGGATTTGGAGTTGATCATCCAAGGAGGGGCTTGACCTAATTATGGAAGAGAAGAAGATCAAAGGACAAATTTTATTTTTGAGAAATGAATGCAATGATCCAAATGAGGACACTAGCCCAGGGAAACCTAGGGCAAGAAACGATCCTTGAGCTAGGGCTTGCTATATCTCAATATCCCATTGTTGGAATTTCTTGAAATTTGGAGGGCCTCTAGAGAAGACCATAATGTAGTTATGGGCAAGAGATCAAACTTTTTTGATGGCTACAATAGGAAAAAAATGATGCCCTAGGTTACCTATGGAGGGTATTGTTCTCATTTGGATCATTGCATTCATTTCTCAAAAAGAAAATTTGTCTTTTGATCCACCTCTTCCATAATTAGGTCAAGCCCCTCCTTGGTTGATCAACTCCAAATTCTTGACCTAATTCTTCGTCCACTTGGTCCCGTGTGGTCCCGCAGCCTTCCAACTCTAATTCCACAAAAATCACATAAAGACCAATTCTTTTTAAGGATTCTCGGGTCTAGGAAATCCCTTGATAAGACATAACCCCAAACCCTAACCTCAAGTATCCTCCTAACCTTTCCTAGAGAGCCTTTCACCTTAACTTTCAAGCAAGAAAACTCTATTGTTGAGTCTCTCCTACGAATGGGCCTTGGGAATCACCCTTTATCCTTCCATTGGCCTATCCATCCTCGTGATTGCCACACTAGGTCTCCCCCCATTGGTGAAAGTCCATAAAGAGCAGGGAGTCTTAGCTGAGGTGACAGTGGGCTATTGCTCCATCGTTGCCCCTCAACCTAGTAGTTGCTCCATAGGATGCCCTCCTAGGACCCTTGCTAGTTTGAGCGTAACATTTTTGGCGCCATTGCAGGGGACACCAGACGTGTGCCTTATTTCCCTTACGACATTATCGACATACTATTATTGGCAACTCCATTTGAAGAACGAAGCCCTAGTTCTTTATTAAACTTTAAAGTTAATGCTTGTAGGGTGAAGCAAACATCTATGAAGGCATTAAAATTTACCCTGGTGACTCCATGGTTGTTGGTATGCAGAAATATGAAAAATGGACTTCTATCAAAAGCATGGTATTCCTCCATCTCCCTATGATCACCTTGATCTTGAAGAAGTTCTGGAGCTTCCCGAAATAAAGGGATGGATTAGGTATTGGATGCCTAAGTTCAAAGGGAGTCCCAATCAAGATGCCGATGTCCATATTGACGACATCTTCTGGGTGCTAGCCCCATTAAGGATCGACAATGATGAAACGACTATGAGGTTATTTGCTTTATCACTGGAAGTTCAAGTTAAAGATTGGTATGCTAACCTCCCTCATGAAAGCATCACTGGTTATGATAATTTTGAAGGCATCTTTTTAAGAAGATGGGGTGGCAACCCAAGTAAAGATAACACTCTCCATGACCAAGGGGAAGCCCCCTTGCTAGAAAGTCAAGAAAAACCCTTTGTGCATAATCAACATGAGTTGGGTAGTGGGACAAGTAATCTTGAAAGGGATCTTGGTAAAAATGTCAATGAGGATAATGCCTTCGAGGATGAGGCTACCGTTGATTTTTGAGTAGCTTGGGAGATACTCCAAGCCCTAGGTTTCGGGGTTTGGAGGGAAAAGCGCCACAGGAGTCACTTGTGGGCTTGGAACCCAAACTTGGGGTTTTGCACCCATCGTGATTTGGGCCAAAACCATGGAGCATTTTGGACATGTGATGGAATGAGATGAAAAAGGGCGGAAAGGAGAATCCAACGCTTTGAGAATCGTCGAATTTCGAGTTGTCCTTAGTGAGATATCAATTTTTGAATTTGACAATTAGTTTATGGATAGTCAAGTCATGTAGGTTTGGTCCAAAAGTCATGTCTCTTCAACAAATTCGTTGACCCTTCTTATGTGTATAAATAGAAGGCATGTGAAGCTCATTTAGAGCATCCAAGGACATCAAAGAGCATCATTCATTTGTTGGGAATCTCGATTGCCATTAGACCAAAACCAGTAGGTGTTAGTCAATGATCTCATCGCCAGAGATAAGGATCGACAAGAGGTGGTTACTCCATGTCACGAAATACATAGGGAGCGTTGGTTTATCCAATGTCCACAAATCCCCTCCCCGACACGAGTTGGGAGTGTATCGAACTCGTGACCTACACTTTAATACCACTTGTTGGGAATCACGATTGCTGTTAGACCAAAGCCTGCAAGTGTTAGTCAACGATCACATCGCTAGAGATAAGGATCCATGAGAGGCGGTTAGTCCATGTCATGAAACACACGGGGAGCACTAGTTTATCCAATGTCTAATAACATCTCTGAAATTAGGTTGAGCTCAAGGAGGACAAAGTGTGGAGAATTAAGGGTTGTTTTGGGCTAGGTTTCTTCTTCATTGCAGGTCTGAATTAGTTGTTGGAGGAGGCCGCATTTCAGAGTGACGTGGAGGACTATTTTTAGGTGTGGTTTGAGGAGAGCTTTCTCCCCTTGCTAGGCCGCAACACTAGCTGTCAAAGTATGGGTAGGCCACAAGCCTGAACCTCCCTGTTCATGAGGGCTGAAGTTGTTGTAGTGATCACAACCAACCGCAGGAGGAAAAGGGATCAATTTCTGGGTTGGTTTGAGCCCTATCCCACAGAAAATTGAACAACAAAGTGAGGAAGGGAGGCCACACTTAATAGAAGATTGTTTTGTCAAGGTTGGAAGGGTTGTTACCTAGTGACAAGTGCCCTAACCAGGAGAAGAATTAAACAACAGTGAACAGACCTACCACAAGGTATGTATTGATGAAGAATTTGTGTTGATTTGATGTTGGATTGTGTCCATGAGTGGACAAAATTTGTAGCAGCCTGTGGGAGCCAATTTGAAGGCTTGATTTGGTGATCGGGAGCCTTCATAGGAGCAAATCTTGCAATGATTGGATTGGGTGCCATTGGTCTGGTGGAGGGTAGCATGTTGGCTACCCAAAGTAGCCCTAGACAAGCAATCTTGAAGTGATGAAGAGAGTTGAAGTTTGGATGAAGTTTGCTACTTACTGTGCAACACTTTGATGGACAAAACTGACTGCTAGATTGGTGGATTGAAGCTCAGGGATTGGCCAGCCTAGAGAGCATATTGGATCAGCCCGTGTACATGCAGCAGAAGTGACTTGCAACAGTGTTAGGTGGCAACCCTCTTGGAGTCTCTATGTGTTGTCCTTTGAAGGACTAAGGGGCAGCTAGAGAGCAGTACGGAAGCGAAGGATCGACAGGACAAGATATGACATAGAAGTTGCAACAAAGATTGTCATTGTATCTTGTATACCATAGATTGTTGTATTATTTAGATTGGTTTAATATAACGAAGATTGGGTTGTACATTATTGTACAATATTTGTTAAAAATTGTGTATACTTGTGCATATGTGATTTATTGCTTTATATTTTCTGCTATGCAAAGTAGTTCTTGTTGAGATTCTTGGTTTGGTAGCGTTAGAGATTCTAAGATTCTAACCTAGACCCAAGATCGTGGAAAATCAATAGTTGCGAGTGTCCCTTTAATTCTTGAGGAGAATCTTCCTTTCATTACACATGACAAAGCCGTAGAGGAAGAGTCTCACTTGTCTAGCAATCGAGATAACCAAGCAAGTCAAGAAATTCTTGAAGGTCCTGATTTGGGAATTGATATGAGTGAAGGCCCCTTTGAAGTATATAGAGATGAACCAAATGAAGAAGGGTCTCTCATTCAAGGGAGGGATCTTGAAAATATGGAGACTGTAGCTCCCTTGAAAGATGATATTTCTGATTTCTCAAGTACTAAGAAGGGAAAATGGGATGTCAACTATCATTTCGACAATATCCCTATTTATGATACTGACATAGGAAGTGAGGTTGAGTGATCTTCCTTTTCTCTCAAGCATTGCTCATAATGATATATCTACCTTCACCATCGAAAGGAAGGATCATTGTTTTCCCACATGTGAAGAAGATTTGTTGGAAAGAGAAGGCCTTATTTATGACACTGACAAAGGCCTGACTTTCCCCTGCCTTCTCCAAGATCCCAGTAACATAGCTACATTATCCACTAGCCCTTGCCTTGCCCATCCCTTCTCCCCTCCTAGGTATTGTTACCCACTACTTCATGGGTGATATCCCCAGGAGAAATTTTTCTCCTTGATGAACCTCAGCTGACAGCGAGCAACCCCTTGCAGCCTCCTCTTAGCTCATTGTGCCATTTCTCTGCCACCTGAGCCAACCATGTGGTCCCTCACCCACCTGTATTGATCATATGTTTGAAGGTGGGCCTCCCGAATCTAAAGGTATGTCTTGTCATTTCGTAATTGAGTATTGGGTTTACTTATCATGGATACTTCTGGGTATGGATTGATGGGGAGATTTGGCGGAAAGGGTGGGCTTAGTTTGTGCTCTTGTCCCCTTGATCTCTTTTGGTTGTTACCCTTGGATCTTAGTCCCGTGGGATCTCTTTTATTAACCATTTGGTTCTGGGTGGTACTACCTGGGAAACCTCGACTTTGGGTGCGTGGTCCTCCTCCTTTACCCACATAGATTATTCCCTTTCCACTCACTATACCCCATTCATCATTTTTCCTACCTGGTTCCACATTTCCATTCTGGGTACACATAGGGCCAACCTCCCTACCCCATAGCCCCCACCTTGGGTTAGGCTTGGAATGCTGCCTTGGAGGTTAAAGTAGTTAAAAGAAAAAGAAAAAAGCATAATTGGAAACATTTGACAGGAAATTGTACCACAAAATGCAAAAGATGGCCAGGACAAAATAATTAGCACGTGGGCAAAAGCTAATACATGAGCTCTACCCCAATCCGTGATCATCACCCTGGTTCCGTAGGCCCTAGATGAGCCTCTTTTATCATTTTGGAACCCATGATTGTCCCAACCCCTGGAGGGCAATGAACCGCCCTACCTAAAAGGGGTAATCACTGCTATATCTTACACATCATGCTCTTGTCCTTTGAGCCCCGCGCAGTTAATTAAAGAAAATTCACAAAAGGCAAAAGGCATGTAAAGAAGAGTGGAAAAATCAAGGCCAGGGCACCTCATGTACCACGATTGCTCCCTCTTGCACATTACATACCTAAGTGTGGGCTTCCCCTTATCTAGCTACCCCTATGCCCCAATACGTGGCCCATGATTGCCCCTCTCATTCCCTACTCCATTCCACTTATTTATGACTTACTACCCCCATTAAAGGGATGTACCTTGGACATACTATCCCCTTTAAGGGCTGAAACCACCTAATAGGGTACTTGGTTAACCTCCTTTAGAGCTTGGAGACACTAGCACATGCCAAAACCCATTACGGAAGGGCATGCCATTATGAAGTGCCCACTTTGTTATCCATGATTCGTAAACTCTTTTACCCGATTATTTTAATGACTAGTTGTATTGGAAGCCTAAGGGACGCATTGGATCTTATGCAGGATTACAGGTGGTTTCCATTTGGGTTTGGTCACCCTATACGGGATCCCAACCCCCAAAGGTCTACTTTGGCACATATAGGGTGTGCATCGAGAGCCAGTGGCCTCCATTGCAGCGGACAACACTCCACGGATTTTCATCAATGCTTAGAGACTGCTAGCGATCCAATTTTGGGATGATGGTGATATGCTTGGTACATTATGCCCACTAGGCCCCCACAAGAGCCCCACACACTTGGCAGGTGTCCCAAGACTTGTACGATGTCATGACAACATTCATTGCACCACTCGGACCCTTACAGAGGATATACAGGCACCTCCGACTCATATGGAGACTCATGAGGTCATTTATGTGCCCTCAGACCCACTGGGAGCACCACAGGTCTACTACTTGGAGAACAAGGGGCCACCCCCTTGTCCATCATATTATGAGGAATTTATTCCTCAGTATGGCACTTTAGGACATTATTAGGCCTTTAGAGGGCCCCACGACATGTACATATTATTATTTGGCCCCTTATGAGGCTTATTTTCACTTGTGGGCTATTTTGGTGGGCTTGTCACCAATAGGGGTTTTATTTGCACATTATTTTATTATTAGGGGCTAATGTAGGTCCATAGGTTAATTCAAACTCCTTAGGAGGCTATATATTGATGTTAGATAAATTCATTTGGATCATCACTTGACTTGGGATCTCTCTAATCACAGAGAACTCCACATTTTTTCCTTGGAGGATATTTTTTTGTAGATGTATGAATTTTGACGTATGGATTTGGGCTATTTTTTTTGTCTTGGAGTTTTGTCTTGCAAACGAAATGTTGGTTGGATATATTCTATAACGTTGTAAGTAAATTTTGATGTTGTTATTTTTGTTGCCGCATACTGCTAAAATTAGGGCTAGTTGCTGCATAATTGAAATGTGGAATTAAGCATGTTTTAGCTAATTTAATGTATGGGCCAATGTTATATGAATGAAATGTCCTAGAGATTATTTGTCTCGATAAGCTTGCATCATTTGCTTTGAAGTATAAATGCTTGAAGGTCACTTTTCTTTTCTTTCTCTCAACATTGGATGAAGCTGACTTTCCGGGCCTCCTTGATCAAGAAACCAAGTTCTTACTCATCATCATCCTTGACTCCATATCCCCAAGTGAATTAGGCACTAATCCCTCAAAAAGGGTGATCATTTTAACCTTCTTTTTACCCTTTTCCCCCTTTTCCCCCTTTTCCCTAGGTCTAGCCCCATTAGGTCACCTAGGGCATCAATTTCCTAGGAATTGACCCAAGGAAAAATTTCGATCTCCTACAAGCTACTGCGCTGGTGGGTCCCCTCCCTCTCCAAATTTGAGGCAATTCTAACGGTGGAATCTTCGGGAATCCCAAGCCCTAGCTCTAGGATCGAATTTTTCCTAGGCATCCCCAAGGCTAGACCTCAATAGGATCAATTCAACCTTTTGAAGTAAATATTCTTGTTTGGTCCTTTCCTTTCACCTTGTCCACGATAGGGACATCATTGGTTGCTAGATTCCATCCTCGAACCTGGATTGGGTCCACTTGGCCCCGTGTGCTCCCACTTGGCCCTGTGTGGTCCCACTTCTAAATAAAGATTATTTTTCGAGGACCATTTGGGAATCCAAGTTTCCCAAGGATTATAGGGATTGAGAACCTTGTCTATAAGTCTATTCCTTCTCCCTCAACCCTCCAATCCTCACCCCTTACCCCTGGAGGACCAAGTCCCTTGCTTAAAGAGCAAGCAAGTTCCATTCTTCACTCCATCCTTGGGAAAGGGTTTCCAGGGTCACTTTTCCACCTATCCATTGGCATATACTTTACAAGTGATCCCTACACTACGGGACTCCTCCCATAGGTGAAAGTCCATAAAGAGCAGGGAGACTTAGTTGTGGTGAAAGTGGGCTAGCCTCCATCGTTGCCCTTAACCTAGTAGTTGCCCTCTTAGGAACCCCTTTTAGGTCCCCTTCTGGTTTGAGTGGTAACAAGTATGATGTTAAGGAAGAACTACCTATTAGATACATCCCTTCTTCCCATTCATGCCCTCGGGATTTATCAACGCGATCATTCCATTAAGCAACTTGTTTGTTGCACCCCTTCCTTCTCTTACCCTCCTTGCCCCTCCCATCATGACCTTGTGGCGTCCACAAAGTATAATATTGTGGCAACGATTGTGATAAGGGGTTTGTGAGAGTGATCATTCATTCCTCCATTGTGTGCTTAGAGGGAAAGCTCTGCACTTCTAGATTGACTTATTTTCCTTCTTCTAGGCTCCCTTCTACCTCAAATAGAGATCATATTTTCTCACCTCCCACTCGCTTCATCCTCCATGTGATTGTGTTCGCATTTGCTTTGGGATTTGCTACATGAGTAATCATATAGGTAGACATATTTATCTTAATTTGATGATTTATTGGTTGCACTGACTTTATGATTACACTTAGTATTCGCTGTGTACCATATGGATGTTAGTTAGGATGCATTACATATTGATTTTCACATTAGAACTAACATCATATGATATTTTCATGATAAATTAGCTGCATTTAGGTTAAAATTGCATTTAGAATAAATTTTGCTTTCTTGTTGATTTTAAGGCCTAATACTAAGCATGGGTGATCATAAGACACCACAGAAAAATGTTTCCCCGTGTGCTTGGCTTTGATATGTGCAGGTATTAGGTCTATGGTACCAAGAGATTGTTGGTGTTCTCATGACCTCCCGTTCGAGTAGCTTCATGCACCTCTTCGAGAACTCATGTCCTAGTTAGAGCCAGATGTTACCCACCACCTTTAGGTAGTTTATATAGGAGAAAGTTTTTCTCTTAAATGGTCCTCAGCCGATAGCTAGCAGACCCTTGCAGCCACCAGATAGCTTGCCATTATCTCTGCCACCTGAGCCAACCATGTGGTCCCTTGCCCACTTGTTATGATTGTATGTTTGAAGGTGGGCCTCTCGACCCCGAAGGTATGGCTTTTCATTGGTATAGTTGAGTAATTTTCCTTACTTGTCATGGGCACTTTTGGGCATGGATTGGTGGGGGGATTCAACAAAAAGAGTGGGCTAGGTTTGTACTCTTGTCTCCACTGCCCGATTTCGTGGTTAGCCTTGTATCCTAGTCTTGTGGGATTTCCTTTACTGGCCATTAGTTTTAGGGTTGGAACTACATGGGAAATCCCAATTTTGGTTGCGTGGTCCCGCTTCTCGACACCATATACATCACTCCCTTCCACTCATTTTAGCCCCATTCATCTCTTTTCCCATCCGGGTCCACATGTGTCCACTGGGTCCACATAGGGTTAGCCTCCCCCCCCCCTTGTCCACACCTTGGGTTGGGCCTGGAACGATGCCCAGAGGTTGATGCAGCTAAAAAGAAAAGAAAAAGCATAATTTGGCCACTCTCAATAGGAAATGTATCACAAAATGCAAAAGATGGCCGAGACATACAAATTTAGCACATGGGCAAAAGCCAAACATGAGTTTTACCCCTTATCCATGGCCATCACCTTAGTTCCTATGGGCCTTAAATGAGCCCCCCTCCATCGTTAAGGAACCCATGATTGTCCCAACCCCTGGTGGGCGATGAACTGCCCCACCAAAAGGGGGTACCTACTGCTATATCTTGGACATCATGCTCTCATACCTTGGAGCCCCAAGTACTTATGAAGAAAAATCAATCAAAGGCAAAAGACATATGAAGAAGGGTGGAAAAATAAAGGTCGGGGTAACTCATGTACCACGATTTGCTCCCTCCTACACTCATATATCCAGGTGTGGGCTTCCCTTATTGTAGCTGCCCTTGTATCATGGCATGCGGCTTGGAGCATTCCCCGAATCCCTACTCCAATCCATCATTATATCATTTGCCGCCTACCATTTGATGGATGTACCATGGACATGTCACCCCTTTTAAAGGATGAAACCACCTAATAGGATCCTTGACTAACCCCCTTATTGAGCATGGAGACACTTGTATATGCCAAAGCCCACTATGGAAAGGCATGCCACCATGAAGTGCCCCATTGATTCCATGACTTGTAAGTTCTTTTACTTGATTATTCTAATGATTTGCTATATTGGAGGACAACGGGACATATTGGATCTTATGCTGGATTGCAAGTGGGCCTATTTGGGGTTTGGTCTCCCTATACAAGGTCTTAGCCCCCAAAGGGTCACATTGACACTTGTAGGGTGAGCGTTGAGAGCCATGGGCCTCCACCATAGCAGAGATTACTTCATGGATCCCCAACACCTCTCAATTATTGCTCGTGTCCCACCTTTTGGATGAGGATGATGCCCAACTGACTCCACACTTGCACCTTACACTTGGTAGAGGTTCTGTTATTTTTTGTATCATCGGATGTGTTATAGTCATGAAACTTGGTGGAGAGGCTAGAATACATGAAATTTCCAAAACCCAGAAATCGCTTTTGGAAATTTCACTTAGAGATGAGTTAATTAGATTATTAGCCAATTTTTAAATATTTCCTAAGTCTAAACTTAGGGAATAAGGTTAATTAATAATAATTAATTAAGTCAATGTGAGAATAGTCTAGAGACTCACACAGATCGACTTCAAAATGATCCTAGCCCTTGATTAAGTTTTAATCTTGGCCGTTGGTGCTCCAACAAAGAATTATAAGAAGAAGTCGATGGGCACTTGGAGAATAAATTAGAGACACTTGGAGAATTCGATTTTCCGGAGTAGCAGCAATTAGTTGTCGGAGAGTTCGAGCTTCAGCAAGGAAGCAGAGACAGTGAGGGGTTGGGACAGTGAGGTTGGAGGAAGTTTTCCAGATCTAGCGAGTACATTTGCCAAGAGGTTGAGATTTCTCTAGGGTGTTGCGCAGAGCCTCAAGAAGGCATTTCGATTTGTTGAAGAGGGCAGACATTTTCAATTCTAGAGGCCGAGAAGGAGTCCTAGAACGTCGAAGAGACGTTTTCCCAACTAGCAACAGTCAGGACAGCTAGATTAACAGTCAGTTCAAGCAACAATTGCAACAGACAACATTATGTTGACTCAGACCCTGTGCAGGGCCAGTTGGATGACTTGCTTTTCAGAAGCAGTTCAGTGTCGAAATTGCCCGGAGTGAGGGTAATTTCCCTCTAGTATTTTTGCTAGTATTTTTCTCTGTAGGATTGCCAAATTTCGGCATCCAGATCATTGTACTCATAATTTCTCATTGCTACATAATAATTAAAACCCTCATTGCTGCACTGGTTTTCCTAAGTTGGGTTTTTCAGTGGACAATTGTCTAAAAATAATGATGTCATTTTTATGTGTGTGTGCTAGTATTTTCTCAGTTTCCAACCCTATTTTCTTACGCTATTTGTTTGTGAAAATCATAGTGTGAATTATTTGGTATTTGTCGTAACAAACTGCAAATAAATTGTCAAATAAATTAAAAATTAGGAAAACAACTTCCAGTCTCTATATAGATGAAATTTTCACACGTTCGAGGGTCCAGATGAGGATGTGTCTCACTGCAAGACAGGCTTATGTCATCATCCTAGCCCTTATAGATGGTTTACAGACATTTTCGATCCAATTGGAGACCCTTATGAGACATTTTCTTGAGAGGCTTATTCTTATGTTATTGAACTATCTTGGTGGGCTTGTCAACAAAGGTTGTTATTATTGCACAATATTTGGGGCTTAATTAGGCCAAATTAGGCAAATCGAACTCATTAGAGATTGTAGTGAGGTGATTCATTTCTCTCATCATCACTTGGATTTGGGTTTAGTAGCTACTTGGAGAATTTTGCATTCCCTTTTGGAGGACGAGTTTGGTTTCATGGATGAATTTTGATGTTTGGATACTATTCTCTTGATCTTGGAGCTTCATTCTTGTCATGATTTGATGATTGGATATACTCTTTGTACATGTAAGTGATCTCTTTTTCATGTTTATTCTTGTATTTATCATATCACATGAATGTTGTTGGGATTTTCGCTATCTAGGTCTGAAATTTACTACTATTCTATGTGAAATTGTGGAAATTTTGATCTTTTGAAGCGTTGCATCATTGCATGTGTCATGTATGAATGGGTGAATGTTCCTAGAGTTATTTTTGTTGAATATACCTTGATAAGTCATCAAACATTGCACATTGAAGTATAAAGTCCTTGGGTAGTTGCTCTCATGCCCTAATTGCCATGCAAAGTTGCCTAAAGGCCTCCTTGATTGGGTATAGTCTCTCCAAATCACAAATTCACCTTGACTCCAAGGCACTAATCCAACCATTGGTGGTTACTTAACAAAATATCTTTCTCACCTTCTCCTTCTCTTTCTAGGCCTAGCCCTAATAGTTCATCTAGGGCATCCAACAAATTTTATCGTAGCCATCCAAACAGCTCAATTATTGGTCCACTACTGCGCTAGGGTTATCTCTAGAGACCCTCTAGATTTGAAGCAATTCTGACTGTGGGATCCCAAGATATAGCAAGCCCTAGCTCAAAGACCATTTCTTGCCCTAAGTCTCCCATGGCTAGTGTCCTCATTTGGATCATTGGATTCAATCCTCAAAATAAAATTTGTCCTTTGATCCTCTTCTCTTCCCTAATTAGGTCAAACCCCTCCTTGGTTGATCAACTCCATACCCTTGACCTAATGTTGGGTCCACTTGGTCATGTGTGGTCCTGCAACTTTACGACTCTAATTTTATAAAGATCACATAAAGGCCAATTCTCCATAAGTATTTTCGGGCATAGGGATCCTCTTGGCAAGAAATATTGCCAATGTTGCAGGAATCGCCCCCCCCCCCGGATCTTAAGCCGGAATCGCGTCCCGTACGGAAGCGTTCGGAACCTCCAGGCGAAGCGCGATTCCGGTTTTTCTGATGCGCGATTCCTAAATTTTGAAACGATTCTTGGAAATTGGGTTGCGTTGCCCCGGATCCGCGTTCGGAGGGCGCTTCGGGCATCCGGAAGCGCCACGCTTCGGGCCCGGAAGCGCACAGCTTCACGCAGATTATATTTTATAAAAATAAACTTCCAGAATGGACAATAGCTATAGAGAGGTGGCTTGATTACTGAAGTCGATATATGTAAATCGCATAATAATCAAATACCATCTGCTTGTCACCGTGAAAAAGTGACAAGGAGTTCTTTACCGACCACTTGGCGTGTACTCCAAGTAAAGGTAGAAAACTGAAAACGACTTATTACATGATTTTCGTGGTCACAGCGACAAATCGGTCACTCTCCGTCAACCTTTGATAAATTACTTTCAAAATATGACGCGGCTGACTGCAAATATCTCGCAAAGAGATATGATCTCCCATTCCCGGGTCTTTAACTAAAGCGGACACGGTGGCATCTGCAACCTTTCCTACTCGTCTGGGCTTTGTTCCATCTAGCGCTCTTTCCTTTGACAGACAAAGTACCCGTGCCTTCACTTGTGCCCGCGTAAACACCTTTTACAATTAGGGGGGTCAGTGCGCTAGCCGGATTCGAAATCGCGATGAAATATGTTAGAAATTTTGAAAACGCGTCACTATTTTGGGCATATATGTTGTTTAAAAGGGTATTATAACCTTTCTAAGTTCGTTATTTTCATAAAAAAAATATTTTCAGAAATGGTTAATATTCTAAATTTTAATTTATTGGGTTCTTATTATTTTTGAAATAAATATAAAATTATATATATTTTTTTCTTTAATGTGTTTAAATATTAAATTTATTATATATTTAAAAAATAATTTAAATAATAAAAATTACAATTTAACTAATAATTATATCAATTTTTTAATAAAAACAATAAAATAATTTTTTTTAATTTTGTATAAATAAACTTAATTTTGATTATAATATTGTAAAATCTCACTTCTATTTGTGAGTAAGTGGTTGGTAAATTTCATCAAAATGTTAAAGACTTATTCGAATTACAAGTTTGAATTGTGAATTTAAAAACAATCAGAGTATTCTAGAAACTTTCTAAAGTGCTAAATTCATATATAGTAAAAAAATCCAAATCTAACAAAAAAAAAATCATTGGTATTATGTAAGACTAAGTGACATTTAAATTGGTGTTAAGTAATTTTTATATATTGATGTTGATAGGTTTATATAATTTGTAATTAACAACGCTTTAAATTGGCGTGGTTTTTAAATGGGTGTTAAGTAACTCTATTATATTTATGTTGATAGGTTTATATAATTTGGAATTGGAAGGAAGTGTTTTTTAGTCAATAATAAAGATGTACAAGTATTGTCTGTCTCCTGCAATCATTCAATGTAGCAACACGATATTATATAGAAATATAATAAGTAGCTTATGGTTGGTAAATGTGTATAGAAATCATTTCACCATAAATATTTTTAATATTTATGTTAAAAATAATAAATTTAAAACTATAAAAAAAATCATAAAAATTAATTAAAGCATAATTTATTTTAAATTATTATGATTAATTATAAAAAATTAATATATGAATTAAATAATATTTTTAATTATGGTAATTGCTTTTTTATTTTACTATAAAAATTTTAATTTGCAAATAGCTTTTATTATAATGGGTAAATATTATAAACTTATCAATACCAAGTATTTAATATAACATATGTTGATATAATATTTCGTGTAAATTAATTAAAAAATCATAACAAATTTGAAGATAAATCTTAATTTTGATATATGTATACAACTAGAATATTCCAACATATTCCATAGAAGTTTTATGTTTTATAATATGCTTAAATGTTTTATGTTTTATAATATGCTTAAAAATTTGATGTATGTTTGTAATAGCTAGAATATAGATGATTGTTGTACATACTAGTAACTACAATGGAATCATGGATGCCATATCTATCTTGATTTATGCAAAAATATGCATGTTTTCATGTCTTCTACAATTAATTTGGTATTTGGGATGTTTGTTTTGAGTATAAATGCAAAAAATATAAAATATATATATATTATATAGCAGACGCTTCCGCGGACGCTTCGCTTCCTAGATTTTTGGAAAATGACGCTTCCGCGCTCTGCGCTTCCGCTTCGCTCCCGCTTCGTGCAACATTGAATATTGCCAAACCCTAGCCTCAAGAATCCTCTTAGCCCTTCCTAGAGAGCCTATCACCTTGCTTTTCAAGCAAGAAAGCCATATAATTGAGTCTCTCTTGTGAATAGGCCTTGGGAATCACCCTTCATCCTTTCATTAACATATTCGTTCTTGTGATTCCCTTATACCAGGTCTCCTCCCATTAGTGAAAGTCCATAAAGAGTAGGGAGCCTTAGCTGAGGTGACAGTGGGCTATCGCTCTGTTGTTGCCCCTTGACTTAGTAGTTGCTCTATAGGATCCCCTCCTAGGACCCTTGCTAGTTTGAGCGATAACAGGTCTCAGAGATAACATCAATAAATCTCAAATTTGAGGACAAATTGGATGGTGCCTCGAATCTTGTCACGAAAGGTGAGGGTTACACTTTTACCAGAAGGAATGATCTTTGGGATATTGTAAAAGACGTTGTGACTCCGCTTACAGATTTGCAACAATTGGCAGACCAAAACAACAACGAAGTAAAGGTTAAGCAATTGATCTTGAATGCTATAAAGGGTTATTTGCAATGTTGCACTAATCGTTATCGGGATAATTTCGGCGCGGGGAAAAAAATCGGGGAAAAAATCGGTAATATTCGGGGAAAAAATCATAACATACAAAAATATTCATTTTTTTTCAATTTTTTAATATCTAAACCATCTACAACATAAAATAAATACATTGACACATAAATATGATAAAAGAACTAATATATAAGATGTTTAATATCATTTCTAGTGCTACATCACACATAACAGTGAATCATGTCCTGAATAGTAAGTCTTGACTCCTGAGTCCCAACTCAGCCTCAAAATATCAACAAAAAAATATAATAATGTATCTCATGAGTCATATGAACAAAATAAACTAAAGTCTAATACTATTGATTTCCTCTGCCCCTCTTGCGAGAAAATGCCATAGCTTTCGCTTTCCCTCTAGATGTAGATGCTGGTGCTGGTGGAGCTGGCAATGGACTCTGCTGTGCTCTAGAAGCTGAAGAACTAAGAGTAGGAGCTTATAGGAGGTAGACCACGTCCTCTACTGGTGGCATGGGTAGCCGGGCAGGTGGGTTCACCTCCTCATCCTGTTGCTCTGCCTCCTCCTCCTCTCCCCTCCACTACATCTTGCACTAACCAATCATCAACAGACTCCATGGGAGGCCTCTCGGCCTCAACCTCCATGCAGCAGTGGTGTCAATCCCATTCGATGAGTGGCCTCCATATCAGGTGTCTTCTCAAGTTGTCTCACCCACAATCGAAGGATGTAGTAGACGTAGACCATGTCATTGAGTCGCTGAGACTCCAACCTGTACAAAGATCATGAAATAATAATTATAAAAAAAATATTGTTTAATGAATTCAAAAAATTATTTGGAAATTTGCAATATTTTAAATTTTTAAGTGTTAACCTGTTGCGCTTCTTGTTGTGAATTTTTTCAAATACACTCCAGTTGCGTTCACATCTTGAGGAGCTACATGTTTGGCTGAGGATTCGAATGGCAAGCTTTTGTAGAAGAGGTCCCTAGCACCATACATTCTCCACCATGCATCTACAACAAAATTACAAATAAAATTTTAAATAATCATAAGAAAAAAATGGAATTGAAGAAGAAATAATAAAATTTGAAACAAACTAAAAAATACTTGGCATTTCAATCGTCTTATCAGTCACAACCATGTCAAAGCCAAATGTGCCGCCTGCCATCCTATATGTCTCGATTTCTTTAGAGATTTCTGTATGTTCTGCTGGAGATCGCACCATCCTCTGGACACAGGTTAAGAATCCATCCATGATCTCAGCATCAAATACGAACTCACATGCGTAAGAAAATGCAGGGTTCAGTTAGATCCCTGCACAATGAATGGGACGATAGAGTGTGTTATTCCATCGTTCATCAATCACTCCCCATAGGAGGAGTTGTCTCTGAAACCCCTCATCTCCCTTATCATCATAGTAGGCTCGAATGCATTCTTTCGCCCTGTCCATGGCCTATAAAATAGCCCATTGCGGGCTTCTCACCATCAATTAATCGAAGAACCTTTACCAAAGGTTCAGTAATGGTGCACACCTCCTGCACTCCCGCCCAGAAATCTTCCTGGTATGAAACTAGTCTGCATATGGTCTCTCCCTCTGGTTTGCGGCTCATTGTCAAAGCACGCCACTCCTCTGAAAGAAACATTCTCTTCACATCCCACATAGAATTCAAGAGGGATTGAAGAGATATGAAACTGGTGGCAAACCGTGTAATGGCGGGGTGCACCAACTCTTTGTTGTTGGTGAATTTTCTCATCAAGCTAAGCACAGATGTATGATTATATATAAATTTTGTAATGCTTTTTGATGACTCAACAATATCTTTGACAAAAGAAATTTTCCCTATGTCCTCCAACATCAAATCAATACAATGTGCAACACAAGGTGTCCAAAATAAGGTAGGATGCCTGTCCATAAGCATCTTGCCAGCAACAACATAATTTGTAGCATTGTTCGTTATGACTTGGACAACATTTTCTGCACCCACTTCCAAAATAAACACATCCAGCAAATCACATAAAGTTCTTGCATCTTTAATTTGTGCAGATGCATCGACAGATTTGATAAACATAGTCCCTTTGGGACAACTAACCAAGAAGTTTATAAGGGTTCTCCCTTTTTGGTCAGTCCAACCATCTGACATCGCAGTGCATCCTGTTTGTGCCCATGATTCCCTAAAATCCTCCAATCTTTTGGTGCAATCAAGCTTTTCATTTTGAAGAATCCAACCTCTAATGTCATGATAAGAAGAGATTTTGTACCCTGGGCATCAACAACAGGCTGGAAAAATGAATTATTCCTTACAATGCTGAAAGGAATATCACTCCAAAGGAAAAATTTGGCCAGCAACTTGTTCTTTCTCGTTTTTTTAAGCATTGAAGTGATAGATGGTTGTGAACCAGGTGTGGTTCGAGGAACAAAAAATGATGAGGCAGCTACCGGGTTGGTTGATGCTGCAGTAGAACCACTGCCATTTCCTTGTTCAACTTGAGCTGAATTTTTTAGTTGCCTCTTCATTTCTGCTTTGACCTCTTTAGTGTGGTCTAAATTTTCCAATGATCTCATGGCTCTTCGGATGATTTCAGGATTTGTCTTTGTGCAAGGCCCTGCATCAAATCTAGGGATTTGTGCAAGGTGATACTTCAATCTGTACACTCCCATGGACATATTGTGCCCACAAAACTTGCAAGACAAGTTTATTCTATCATTCCCTCCATCAGGTTCACCAAATTCCCACAGAGGGTCCAATTTCCTTGGCATGTTTGACTTTGAACTTTGAAGTTGAAAACTTGAATGGTGTTTCGGTGAACCTATGGCAAAATAAGGATTACAATTTACAAGTTACAAACTTACAATTTACATTGTACAAAATCTAAAAAAATTACATACAATTTAAGAAACCCCATTCCAAACCCATCCAAAAACATAGAAAAAAATCAATGGGTTATCCAGATTCCAAACCCAACCAAAAACATAGAAGAAAACCAAAACAAAGCTACAAAATAGTGAAAACACAAAACGTTGGTGCCCATACCAGTTTTATGAAGAAAATTTGTCTTCTCCTTAGCTCACACTTCGTTTTTCTCTCCAGTTAGCGGATTCAGCTCCAAAATTACCAAGAGCTCACTCCAAGACTCCAAACCCCCGTCGCACGCCTGTCTGCTGTCCAAATGAAAAATAAAATCTTGTTTTTCTAGTTATAATTCACGCTGCCTGACATAGCCACGTTTTTTTCATAAAAATCGGCCAAAAAAAATAACAATCGTTTTTATTGTTCGATATTATCGTTTTTTTTTTTTTAAATCGCGATAAAACGATTTTATCGCGATATTTTCGCAATTAGTGCAACACTGATTTGATCACTCATGTATACGAGAAGAAGATGGTTAAAGAGATGTTAGATGCCCTGGTTAGTCTTTACCAAATTCGAAACATAATTAGAAAGATGATATTGTGAAATAAATTCAAATCCATAGTGATGACCATATCACACATAGTCACCAATTACCTTCTGAAGATCACAGATATTCATGAGCAACTCGCAGTAGTTGGGTTACGGGTAGAAGGTTGAAAGGTGCAAAGCTAGTGAACATGTCACTGACTAGTTTCGTAGCTTTATGGGAACCGTTGTAATGAAAATTATTTTGCAATGTGTGCAGTTGGTTTATTTATTTAATAATTTTTGTTGTTGTTGATGAAATGGTTATTTATTTAAACTTGCTGCCAAGTTTTAACTCTTGTGTAGCTTTGGGAGTGCACCTTGGAGGTTGATCAGATGAGCTATAGGAGTTATGTTGCCCGCCCCGGGTTTCAAAACAATTATGCCTCGCCCCCTCTGAAGGGTAAAAATTTATGTCCAATAAAGCATTGACATGGGTATCAACAGTTGGCCTAGCCATTAAAGAGTAGGAAGGATTTTGTCTATATTATCTTCAACACGCTGAGCAGTTTGTCTGCTGAAGAAAACGATGACAGTCTACAGAGCTCATACACATGACTGTAGTTAACTACCAGCCTCCAGGTAATTGTTCAAGCTCATCTTTTTGCTTATTCAGTCAAGATGAAGGTTAAAGTTGCTAGAGCTCAAACTACAAATTCTTCCTGCCTTGTAAATTTGAAGATTTGCTGTTAAAGACAGGGAGACGGATTCACATGAAACCCGCTGTGAATTCGATCTTTATGGCCTTCTAGCGCTTAAGGATCAGTAGGACTTTCTCTCAGTGCTGCTCTTCTGGGAGTCTCATCCTCTCCTGCATTTTCCTTCCCTACCCATATATTTGCTAAAGGCTATGATTCTTATGTTCCTCTTTCACCTGCACTTTATCCCCAGTTGAAAAGGGCCATCTGTGTTCCATTTATTCTTTGAATTCACAAATGTCTGGATCTGATCTGAAGCATCCTGAAGTTGAGAGTTCAAGATTTCTGCAGAGGCTCTTCTTTCACAGTCTTTGTGCTGGTTCTCGTGTTTGCACTCTGTCATTTATTTCAGAGTTGGCTATATAGGATTAAATGCAGTTCTGCTCTTCTTGTTACCTCGTTTTTAAGGCACCTTTGCTGATTCTTCATTTTGAGCTCCTCCAGACTTTGGAGGGAGGGCATTTCTTCATATTGAACAAGGAAGATTTTATGCATGGTTTCCTTATCATTTAATGTTTGGAGTGTGTACTTGAGTCAGAGATTTTTAGGATTGAGGGAGGGCATTTCTTCATATTGAACAAGGAAGATTTTATGCATGGTTTCCTTATCATTTAATGTTTGGAGTGTGTACTTGAGTCAGAGATTTTTAGGATTGTAATGTTTACTTCAGTTTATTTCCATTTGTCCTACTTAGCACTTTCCTCTTCAGAATGAGCTGGTGGTTGGCATGTCTTGGATTCACATTGATGTTTATGTGAGCAGCCCCTCTAGGCTTCCATTTGGGTGATCTTTAGTTTCCTGCTGTTTATTCTTTATTTCTGCACAAACCTTCTGATATTTCATTAGAAACCCTTTCATTTCCTATGGAATTAGTGAACATCTTTAAGAATTTCCTGACAACCATGTTATCTATGTTTGTATTTTACCATAAGTTAACTGTTCAAATGGAGGGAGCACGACCCTTGTGAAAAGGAGAGATTCCCAAAATCTCTGAATAATCTGTTATAGATTCAGGGTTCCTTCATGTGCTATAGTCAAATCATTCTATGAGTCCACAAAATCTAGTCAACCAACCTAAATGAGTTTTCTTATGTACTCTTGCCACCTCTCCTTTTTCATCAAGAACAGCCTGGCATTAAAAAAACATTGTTTCGTCAATTCGTATTATACAATTGCTTCTTCATGCATCATGACTGAATACTGGTTATTCTATTATCTTCTTAATGATATTTTGGGGAAGGATAGGAGTTATTAGCTTCTCTATTACCAGATTCCCAGGCAGGTAGAGATGATGATTGTTCCTCATGCAAACTCATTTTCTCACCAAAGTTTATAGCTCCATTTTACTTTTGGTTTAGAAATCATATTTTTTGCTGTGTGTTGCATGCTTGAATGTATGTGTCGTAAACCGGTTTATTATTCTTTTTGAATGGTTCATAACTCACAGATTCATCTCAATTTGAAGATAGACCTGCTGCAACTACAACGTTGTTTGGAGTTTCTTTTAGCATTAATTATTGTGTATCTTTCATGATATGCAGGCTTAAGTTGGTATTTTGGAATGAGTTAGCAGAAACTGCAGCACAGCACCTGAAAGAAAATGATACAGTGTATGTCTCAGGTTTCCTTGGTTTACAAACAACACCTGGTCAAAGTGCTAATTTACAGAGATATCAGGTTAACTATGACTTAGTTCTTCCATCACTGGCACATCTAATAGGAAGTTTAAGCAATGCTATTCTTTTTATTATAAATATTTGCAGTTTCATGGAGTTTCTTCTTTTGGAATGGGCTTTATGTATTCATATTGTTCTTAGTCTCTAAGGAGTTAATTTTGTTAGCTTTAGCACTGTTACGAACATAAAATTGTATAAAATAAAATAAACATAAATAAATATAACTAAATGAATAATAAAAATGATGATTATTTAAATAATCATTAGTTAACTGAAAAGGCACGTCTAAAAGACATGCCCAATCGTGAAAGGACACCTGCCTGTGGGGCGATAAAAAGGTGTCTTTTGAACTCCTAGTTACCTTCACATTAATTATCAACCCAGGGACGACTTTTTATTTCAAGAGTGTACTCTGTCTGAGGCGGCTATTTTCTTAAGAGCAATGTTGTGCAATATAGAGATTAAAACCCACAAGTAAATGAAAGCTGGAAACAAAATCTAAAGCAAGAAACTGAAATGTTCTAAACTAAATCATTCATTCAAACAACCATCAATCGAGGATATGGTAGCAATGACTCAGTCCTCTAGAAATTGATGAAGGAAAAGGAATTAGAGTATGGATCATGGATCTGGGAACATAATAGCGTCTGCTGTGTCTCACGACAGCTTGATCCTCCTCTCACACCAAAGCAATAAATGCAAGTAAAAAGGAACAGCAAGAAAGCAGAATGGAATGGCAATTCAGAAATGGAACAACAGTAAAAAGGAACGGTAGGAAAGAAACTAAATCTCGCGAGTTCAACACTCTCAATTCTCGGCATCAACTTACATACATTCGGCAATAAAATAACAATCTTCAAAAGTAATTTCAATGAACTTTACTTTATGAGACAATATTTACAAATGGATTTTAGAACAGCAGTTCATTGTAAAACAAGAACGTCAATCATATATACAAAACACACTAATAGAACAGCAACCCTCAACCGTATGTACACGTTCTACAGCAATATGAGAGTAATGGATGATATGACTATGTTTCTGAACGAAGTAATATTGCTTTCAAGTCTTACAAATATTTATTTCACATAGATCTGATAACAATAGCATTCATACCAACATTCCGCTACAAAAATAGCTGAAAGATGCAATTCGAATAAATGCAGAGACATGAGACAAGGAACTCGTTCAGATTCAGATATCAATTATGAAGCATAGCATATCGCATAAAAGATATATCAGATTACTATGTAAGAAAGATAAACAATCCACACGCAATTTACCATATAACAATACAACGGCAAGTGTCCGTCGGAGCTGGGCCCTTGGCTACCGATGGTACACTGCCGTAAGTTACTCCAGATGCAACAACGGAATGAACGCTAAGTCTTTATATTAATCGCATCAGCAAAAGTATAACAAAGTCAGGTCTTCAGCAAGACTCTACGATCACCATTGGTTCTGAAACTAGAATTATAAAAACAGTCGTTCTCCCCCCCGTCTCTGATCTTGGGTTTTATTTAAATAGAGAAATATCAGAGCATGGATAATTACAAAATGATTTGTTTTACAGAATTGGATGGATCCTAACCAATTGATCAACCAGATCAAGGCGAATTTTGGCTTTGCAGTTAAGATTTGGAGGGCGGCCGCAACAGCAAATCCCAGAAAATTGTGTTCAAGAACCCTGCGTTTCTCCCTGTACAAGCCGAATTTGGGCAATCTATTCTTTTCGAAGATAATTGGGCCGTTCTGGACAAAACCCATGTTCCGGATTTTCCAAATTCGTCTTCATTTGCTCAGAATCTTAACCGCAAAACTGTCACTCCTTAAACCAGCGAATTTCTGAGTTGGCTGATTTAAAAATCAAATCTTCAATCTGGAAGTTACTTTGGAGGCTAAGAATGGCGAATGATGTTACAACCAACTTATTAGAACTATCATTGATAAATTAATGCATAATAATTAATTTATTAAAAATAAAAGAGAATAAATAACATTCATCCATGAGAGCATAAATTATTTATAAAATGGATTTAAATGATAAATTATAATAAATGTCATGATGAAGAATGGTGGAAATGGGTGGAATAAACCTTCACAAGTGAGAATAATCATGGCATATTAACGACCCCACACTGCCTAGTATATATGCGGGTCCTCATTGTAACATTCAACATCACTTGTACATTTTTATATATAATAAATTATTATTACAAAATACCTTTTGTGTATTTTTACATTAAAGACAACAAGCTATAAGTTTTGTTCTTTTAGTGGTATCAGAGCCATGCCGCACAATATAACCATGCGAGTCCTTGAATGTTGTTCGCCACACAATATGCCATTACGTTTACGTCCTAAATTCATTGAGTAGTTTAATAAAATTCAAGAAAAGCTTCAGCAATGGGAAAAATCATATGCATAAATTACAACACGTTTAAAGGAAATCGATAATAAAGAAGATGATAGCGATGGTGAAAGGAAACAAGGTGAACCAGGCGAAGAAGATTTTGATCAGAATGATGATAATAAGAATGAAGATGCAATAGATAATGATGAATATGAAAATGATGTTGATGAACATAATGTTGATCAAGATAAGGACCCAAATGAAGATGATGTCGATGAGGATTATGTAGATCAAGATGATGATCTAGTAATTTCTGATGCAGAATCAAGAAGATTAAATGAAAAATTAAATTCCAAGGATGATGAATATGGCAGTAATGACGAAATCATAAAAAAATCAGAAGCAGGCAAGGACACATACAACAGCCTCCCACTCTGTGATTTTTCTTCACGAAGGTCTACGCAAACTGGGGGGCTCTTTTCCTACTGTCTCTCCTTACATAGATACAAATTCGTATCAAATTACAAAAGTCCAACTCCATTCAAAGATGGCTGCAGAAGTAGCCTCAAGTGGAGACGTACAATTTCAGAACAACTTCAACAGTACAATGTTTGAGGGTTCTCTTGACCAAGACAACATTGAATCCCATAATTTACCTATTCCTGCAGCCAATTCTTATCCTTTTTATAACGATCAGTTTTCCGGTCCA